>JAGVSQ010001133.1:18528-31292 GCA_022683975.1 Rhyacophila evoluta | reverse complement strand
GGCTACATTATATGTGGGCGGTGAGCGAACATATAACATACTAGAAGTTTACCAGTTTTAACCTTTTAATTATCAATATATTTGTATTGAGACGATTTTAAATATCGATTGAAAAAAAAGACATAAACCATACAGAACAAAATCTACAGGAGGCACAAAAGACGTATATTTTATGATTTTGGGCCAAAGTCAAAACGTTAAATAGAACATCAACTTTGAAGTGTATCAAACTAAAAGTGTTGTTTTATTTATCATATATGATATTAATTTAATAGGTTATTCAAGAAAAACCAATACAGCTGATGTAGTCGTCGTTCTTTTTTGTGGTCGCTAATTTTACAGGCCCTTCTTTTTCAAACTCCAAAGCTAAATTTAGACACTAATTCGGCATTTTTAGCTTATATTCTGATACTCATATCGTGTATTGAGTTGTATAAAATCCGATTTTTCAAATAAAAACTATTTTGAAAAAACTGAGGGTTACATCATTTATCCTTTCTACAGTCGATATGTTTACATTACAAATTTATTTTTGACGCGACCGGTTTCGTCTTTAAAAACATGTTTTACTCATCAACAAATTTAGCGAACGAAACAGTCGTGCTTAAAAATAAATACCCGCGAAAATACCGCACATAATACCACGTACATTTTTTTCAATCAAGGATTATTACTCAAGAAAAATAATATCAACGATTGAAATTCACTGCACGGTGTCTGGCGATGAAGTCCAAGCGTACATTTGAATTGAATCAGCTTATCTCATTGAAAATATTCCATCCAGTTGTCAGTGTATTTGTGTTTTTTTTTCTAATCAGTCAATCGGCGAAGCGATTCTTTGTTGATTCGCCATTGTAATTCGATCAAACGACATCATGTCATCCATACACTGTATATTTCCGAGCTGCGATGTGCCACACGACCTTAAGTATTATCTTACAGATTTTTACAACTAATCAACACCATATTACGAACTCGCTGGTGTGACAATATATCCAATATATTCCGAATAAATAATTTAATTAAATTAAGAACATACAATATAGATCACAAATAGGGCAAAATTGATGTCTTAATAAACCTATGTTCAACGATTAACTTGCACTCTCAAATAGCCCTTTATATAAATTCATATAAATGAGGGTTCTAGTATCATAACTCTCATAATCTCCAATACTGTACTATACTGGAGATTATGAGTTATGATACTCAAGCCAAGCCCTCAAATAATATAATTATATATTCGTGTTGATGTAGGAATAATAGGGGAATATTAAACGTATACCATTATCCTTCGACCCTTATCAATACAAATAATACAATAAAAACACTTTATGACCGCACTGTTTTGCGTTAAATTTCAACATAATAAATACAAAAAAATACACGTGTATTTTTCTATCTATTACCAAAGTTTTAAACCTATTTGGCATTTGTACTCCATTTTTAAAATCAAAAATTAGATCACTTTTATCAAGAAAAAATGTGTGAACGGCCTCACAGGTAAGTAACGCCATCACGCGATAACGCGTGAACGGAATGTAATGTGTTAATTCAATTAGATTACATATAAGTAATAAAATTAAAAGATAATTTGACATATTTGTGTAGTTTTATTATTTACAAAAATTGACTAGCCATATTTGATTTTCACGGTATATGCATTGTTAATAATCGCTTAAGCTTTTCCTGAATCGTGGGTGACGTGCAGAAAAAAACAAACTGTTTTCATGTGCATTCAAAGTTAGTTTAATAACAATTAGAGAATATTTTTTATGTCGATGCATAAATTGGTTAAACTCTTATTTTAAATAGATCTTCATTAATTTTTTAATACGCCACTGTAGAAAGATGTGTATGTATCCACGTCCGCAGTCAGACAGTTAAGTGCAATCGGATTATCCTGATATTAGGATTTCGATAATCAACCCCGGCAGGTATGATATATATGGAAGTAACACCTTAGTAGTACAGTTTATATTCAATTGATAATCCACCAGTCATAATACCACTAAGCCTAATGATATATATACAGCCCTTTATCCTGACATGCGTGCATTTTGATAAGATAAAAAGAAAAAGAAAAAAAAGTCTACGTTATAATTTGATGTAAATTGATTGTAATGTCAAAACTTTTTTTTTCTATAAATTATAAATTGTTATCAGCGACCTGGGTTTCTTTCATCGAAATATTCAGTCTAGATAAACACAAGAGGTAAGACCTGATACGTGTTTAATATAGTTAATATCATTCTGAACAGTTCAATAACTTATTTCGCGACTTGAAACTGCCGTTTATGCAGTATTACAATAATCATCCAACCATCCAGCCTCGATTTGGTCAGATAGTTGGCACATAATCGTTTTAAAATAAATCTGCTGCAGCGAATTAATATTTAATGGCATATTATATAATTATATATTACCGACGTCCATACAAGAAAAAAACAGTATATTGCAAACTTCAGTATATTATAAAGTTTCATTGCTGACACTTATTAATAATTCGATACTCCGAATACCCGAACAGTCTTGTTTAGGTCGGATAATCGAGATTCTAGAACAAAACTGTTACATCATGAGTGTCAATTTAAAACACTCAAAATACATTCTCACGGTGTTTAACAATTGACATTTAGTGGCATATCATATTACCGACATGCCTAAAAACAAAAACGCGGTCTATTACAAACCGAAATACTTGACACTCAGATATGAGCTGGTTAGAAGCTAGTCCCGCGTTGTATCCAACTGAAGTAAACTCTCAAGGAAAAAATCTGAATAAATTTGTTTAATAATGCAGTCAGTGACGGTTCGCAAATTTGCCAAATGTCGGCGCGGATTATGTAACATGGAAATGTGTCGCAGATTAAATTTGCATGCGAATGCGGAAGGAAATAATAATAAGCATTCTTCCATATATTTTATCATAAAAAAAAACATTCTATCCGATACTCGTTTATTTGACAGACATCTAAATAAAATCAGTTAAAAACCGCATCGATGCGAAGAGATATTATCCTAACACTAGAGCATTAAAAGTGGACGGTTAAATAGCGATCGGCAACCACCTATTTGTGAGCCCCACATGACCGTTACGTTTTTTTTTATATTCGATTAAAAATGAATTTTTTCGATGTGATATAAATTTCGTGCCCAAATATTCAATACAAAATCGATGACCACCTTGAGGTCGACGATAGTCCATTCTGTTTGATTTAAAAAGATTAATAATTCTGATTGGGTTACAGGATTGCATAACGAACAATGGGTATAAAGAATTATAAATTTCAATGTTTTGTTTAAGAAATTATTTTTTAACTCATTGATAATTGAAGTATAAATCGCATTTTACAAATTGATTTTGTGATTTTTAACACCTTTTTTATAATTTAAAATATTTTAATGTTAATATATTCTAGACTATATGAAGATGTAACGAAGACTGGAAAAAAAATAGACACCTTCGAAGGCGTCGAATATTTGAAATATGTGATTGGGAAAGTCAAACGAAACATACAATAGAGATAAAATAATTTCATTTCCTATGGCTAAGAACTAGAATAAAAGTAATTCTCTATTGTAGGTAATCAATCACGAATTCTTCCTGGGAATAAAATCTGAAGAGAAATCCCACCCACCAAAATAATCATTATAGAGAGTAACTAATTGAATTGAGTATGAGAATATTATGTGTAGAAATCCTCAAAGCCGGATCTCGACCGAAAGCGAGAAATGAGCTAAACGTCAAATGTGCTGAGGACTTATCAATCCGCATGATTACTACGGTACATTACAGAATATATAATTATCTTGATAAAGTGCACTACACCGTTAGACACGCTGCAAAAAATGTTCAGATACTCATAAGAAGGGTTTGAAGAAATTGTTAACAGCAAAAATATATAATAATTATATGAACCGGCCGATATTTTTAATACACGTTGAAATTATGTACACTAATTTGCTCACTCAATTACAAAATATGCACTACCAATCAAACACTTCTGTTTTCTGGACTGCTCACGAGTAAAAAAAAGTAAAATCAAATTTTAGTAATTTCACCTGCCGTGCAAAGTAATTCTTAAGGACAATCGTATAATTTATTAATATAGTCACAGGTGGAATCATTCATATACATGCGCCAGGCGCCACAAAGTGAATACGAAACTATTCGTACAAGCTTATATTTACTAAAACATAATAAATCAGAAAGAAAATGGTTGTTTCGTAAAATAATTCGCCTGCGTCGCTGATTTTTATATAACATGATAAAACCGAATGAAAGTCCTAGGTAATTTGCGAACATATTGAATGATCAATTTTATAATATAAATTACAAATTCAATTCGAAGTGTAGCCAATGGTTTAAAATTTGAACGAATTGAAATACCAATAAATTAAAATTTGCGTAAATAATGTATGTAAATTAAGTTGATAATCCTGAACACAGCATCCTTGCAAAACAATCAACTGATAATATATAGTATTATGTATCAACCAATCCGCATGAATACATAAATATGTACATACATGTGTTGATAACATAATAATAATAAAATCTTCTAACGCTGCGTGGATCACGAACTAGTAGCATAGTGATGATTAGTAAAGAAGTTGTTGACGCATTATTTTTTAATTTTTAATAATTTTGTATAGATAATTACTTGTATGGTTGATGTATCACCAACGGTGTTCATGAAAATAATCGAGTGGCATGTACAATAATAACAAATTTAATAGCCTTGAGCCCAAACAATGCCACTAAAAAAATATGTCGTTTACGTTAAACGCTAACGGATGTTCGCGAAACTCGTGCCATGGACAATTTATTCATGAAACACGACACTGACACATTATAGCCTATCGATCACTATGTATAATTTGTCTCCGTATATGCATGCACACACATTAGAGTGAATTCAATTTTGTTTATTTTATTTACATTTTATAGGTCGATATTTTATTTTAAAAAAAAACCATACTAAGTATACACTCAAAATAAAAATGATAATTCGTAATTTACAAAGTGAAAAAATCGTATAGAATTTCAAAACATTAATTAATACAGCGAGCTGAGCCTTCGCTAGTTTTTCACAATTTTCATTTTAAAACAACTGCATTTTTTTTTATTCTTTGAAAGAATATTAAATAAATATTTAGCGACTAAATGTAGTGCTGTCTAATATTTCAGTGTAATGGAATTAGAGTGATTTTTAATAGATTATGACACTTTTAAAGCAAATGCTTGGTCCAATTTGTGAGCGATATATTTCGTTATAACCCTGAATAATAAACAAATTTATTAAAACACAGTACATATATGCCCTTGACGTGCTATGAAGCGGAGACGCGGCATCAGTAAGCATCGTAAGGGGCGGCAAAAGTAGCGAAATTAATACAATGTTCCAAACGCACGAAAAATGTGAGGGCGCAAAATATCATTGTGAGGCGGCGAGATTATCTGAGGAGCTCGATAGTTTATAATAATGCAACTTAATACGTCCGAAAGTAGAAATTACGAACAAAATTGGGAAAAAAAAGGACGAGTAAAATTTTTTAGCCGTGTGAGCTAAAAAAATGAGACACCAGAATTTTTGGAAGGAAGTAAAAAATACTTGCGCGAGGGGCGTCATTTTAAAGACTTTCGTCATACTGAGAAAATCTACCATACGGCTCTGTAGATATCTTCGAAATGCCGAATACATTTTTGGCAAGGACTATATAGTTCATTTGAAGAGATATGCAATAATTAAACCCAAACAATAACAGGGTGCTAATAGACCGCAGTAACTGAAAGCGACTTCCGAATAGAAATTAATGATGGCGTTGTGTGAAGTCGACAAAATTCGAAAAGTTAGTATAGGCTATTTTGCATCTCTGTTACCTGCTATCATATCCGCGGCCTAGAGCGATATGTAATGTCGTGTGAAGACACTCCGTGTTTATATTTTTAGTAGACCTACAACATGGATAGTTTTGGTATTGCACGATAACGATGAGTACCGTTATTAATAGCGGCGTTAGCAATAATAGTTGCAATATATTTAGTTTTACATGTGTATTTTAAGTGTTGAATACGATTACTATGCATTGTTTATAAACATTCAAAGTGATATAATAAATTATTTTGCTGAGTAAAATATATTTACGTACATTTAGCGATAAACTATGTAAATAAACATTTAGGAAACACTCTCGAAATAAAGTGAAACGCAATAGATTTCATTACATACATAAATAATATTAATTATTGATCGTTTCACATCTGAAGCATTACGGATGATTTCATGTCGGATGAATGTTCAATTGAAAAGAAGAAATCAATTTATTAAAAGTTTAACGGGCCGTGATTTATTGCTGAATTTTGCATGGTGGCCGGCGAAATTCGCAAGAAAATGTGCAAAAAATTGAAATAATATTTTATCATCTCTCGTTAAAAATCACAATCAAACTAAATTGCATCTCAGTTACTTCTCATATAAAAGAAACGTGTGATGTAGGACTCACGTGAGTCCATGGCCATTGAGCAGTTAAATACGTATTCATTCATATAACTATAACACTTGTTAAATTATTCTCCCTTGTAGTATAGAGGTTAGTGTACGCGCCTAGCAATCCGGGAAATGCGAGTGAGATTCCTATATCTGTCGCATTTTTCATAATCCAAAAATGCAGGAATGAATGATACCTAATAGCCCAGAAACATTCATGTAATTTATCTGTATGTATTTACATGAAAATTGTTTTTCATCTTCTGAAGATTTTAGGTTCGACAAACCAATCCTAAAGCGTCGATAAGATGTTATATTTGAAGAAAACGAGATATTATTCACATACATCAGTAACGAATTCTAGATACTATTTTTTAATTATGGGAGTTTTGATGTATGTGGATCACACTCGTATGAATTTCTACAACGTTAAAACGAAAATAGACGGTTTTTTGCGATGATTGATTGGGAGACGGTTTCTCAAGCCATCAGGCATTCGTCCTGCGTCTTTATTTTTTTCATACAGTGACGGGATTAGTGCCTGCAACCTTCAGTGCTCAGCCTCGTACACTTACTAGCTCGATGACCAAGTAAAAAATTCAAAGTTAATTAAATATTTGTCTTTATTTCTCGATGAATATGTATTAGAACTGCAATTCCCATTCTGTGTGAAAAGGGTAAAATTAAACAAAATGATTTATGGGAGATGTATTAGCACTTACAAAACATTCATCCAGCTTTCAGTAGCTAATATAGATCGTGATCAAATTTCAGTGTTATAACAGTTTGTTATGTGTTCGTGGCTCGAATTTCACCTGTCACATATGTGTTTGTGGGATATAGATAGTAGGTAATTACTAACTTATTAATGATAGCAAACTTGATAACGAAGTGATAAGATAATCAAGTAACACTTAAGCAACTACCAACACACATATGTATGCGATAAAATAAGGGCACACAGAAATAAAACTGATAAATGATACTTGATAAGAGAGAAATTGAATGATATCAACACCGATACGGATGCAACGATAATGAAGGCAGAGTGCACGCGATTGCGAACGAGAAATAATCGAGAAAGAGATTCAAACTGCACTCGTTTGCGTTACCCGTTTGCGATCGATTCAAAGCATTATTTGAAGCTAGGATTTGTATTACCAGAACAACCAGACAATATAGAAAAAAATCTTTTGCATTGCCAATTAGTTGCAGGTGATTTCAGTAATTCCCAAACAATTCGAATGCTTAGGCCCGGTCCAGACAGAAGCGAACGTAGGCTTATAGGCGAATGCTCGGTCCGATTTGTATGGATAACCGGACGCTAAAACAAGCGAATACTAGGATTCTGCCTTCGTTTGATTCTGTCTGGACCCGACCTTAGTAGTATGCGAATTGTAGTATATGTCAGTCGAGCTGACGCAGAAGCCTGTGCTTTTATTGGCTCAATGATATTTCAGACCCTTAATAATTCACTGTAGCCTCTGAAATATAGTTCTTTTAATTCCACGAAAAATCTAGCCCTAATCAATGTTTAATTCTTTGAATAGTATAGACGTAAAATTATACGTATGTGCGCATTGTCGCTTTTTTTTCAAAGAAATTCTTTTATTTTTTAATAAAATGTTACTATTTTTTAAATATAAATACTACATTGATCTATCAATGATATGTGGAAGTCGTAACAATCATATATTTTTTTTTTTTTATATACTATGTTCGCTCCCAACTTGGAGCATATGGATCTATACATTGTGAAGATATCCACTCCGAAAGAGGAGTATATGGATCTCCGCAATGTGAAGACGACTTGACAGATTTTATTACTACTAGAAAATATATATAAAAACTTGACTATATATAAAAAGAGTCGACTTCAGCATTGGGAAATTCCTTTATGCTCTTTTGATAATTTTTATGTTTTGTAAAGAAACGAAAGATTATTTATGGTTCTGTTCACAGAAACGCATAAAATGTAACATAAATCAGTCCTATGGGTTCAAATTTTGATCTCAAGTGCTCCTTTGATCCCGAAATGGGAGCGGCTACATGTGGTAATGTTGTACACATTCTTGCCAATTTAAAATCACATTTCAGTTTATTTTATTCGCTGTTAAGAAATATAATACTATTGTTTACAAATCGGCCTATTCAATTCCATTGACTTCATTATATTAATTGAATTGATAAGAGTGAAAGATTTTAGTGTTTAAAGCGTGTGTGCATAAAAAGATAGCTCACTAATGAAACTTTTAAAGAGATATATTTATGCTGGTCTACTTATGCATAGAAAAACGTCATAAATGACAACAGACAATGTCGGTGAGTAAGCAAATGACACAAAAAATAATCGTGTTTGCTTTAACAATCGCAATGAAAACAACACACTTTTAATGTTTATAAATATACACTAAAGATAAAACTGTTTTCTTTAAATTTGTACAACATGCATCAATTTGCTGCTACAAAAAAGATAAGCAGAATGTTCGCAAGGTTTCCGTAAGTATTGCAATCAAGGTTGTATGTATATCTAAATAAGTATCGAATTAAGAAGATAAAAATGATATTCTAAAATAATTTGAATTTTCAAATTAGGAATCTTGTTATATTCTAGTGGAGTTAGACATTGCACTCCCCAGGAATTCCGGTAAACCTGAATTTTGGTATGGATATTTTGGTTTTAAACAAAATGCAGTTAACTTAAAACAATTATAAAAATGTCGCACCATTTATTTAAATGTCATAGCAGCTAAAGGTATTTACAGAGGTTGTACAGAATATCCTCGTGAACTGGCATTTTCGTGTTGTTATTAACACTAACATTAATTCTGCAGAAACGTCTCAAAGAAAAACAATAAGCACATCCATATCTCGCCGTTTTCGGCAACACTTATTTATGACGCTTACGATGTTTTGCTTCCATCGATTTTTCGACGAAATTTAAAACATAAATCGCATGTATTGTGATTGTATCCCTTACAATCTTTTGCCAGTCTATGCGGATATCTATTTTGAACTGATTTGATAAAAAAAATACGATCGTCAAATTGACGCTTACGATATTTTGCCGAAAACGGATTCGTGTAGAGTACCGATGGAGGAGGCAGGCCTCGCTGTGATTGGTCACCTGCTGTCGTAATTATCCAGTCGCTCTCTATGTAGGGCAGGCACTAGACCGAGACTACGATAGATGCCACAGCGGCAGAGCGACAGTAGCAGAGTGTCGGCAACAGAGATGCAAAATAGCTATGAATAGGTGAGTGGGCAAGTTGTTTTAACGCGCTGCCGAATTCGTTCACTTGCTCATTCATTTTGCATCTCTGTTGCCGATGCTCTGCTGCTGTAGCTCTGCTATCGTAGCGCCGGCCTTACACGATAAATACCGTCTGACGCGAGACAAAATACGAATGAACTCTGTACATTACAACTAACATTATTAAATACGCCCACCATTTCATTTACATCTGGCGAGAATAAAGCATTACGCACACGCAAAAAAAACTCATACAAAAAAGTATGCATAGTAATAAAAGGCCACTGTGCCTTTCTCGGGCTACGTCTGCCTGCGCGCACATAGTACCTAACCAGACATGCATTAACTGTGCGGGCTAGAATATGCACGGCGGTTACTATGTACCCACGGATTCTACCAGACGTCCGATATAAATAGATTCTCCTTGAAAGATACATGGTACGTGCAAATAGATGAATAAGTAACGCGGTTAAGCGATATAATAATCGCATAGTAAGCATTTTAACAATAGCTCGGAGATATTAATAATATAAACGTTTTTTTCCAGTGATAACATTCTGCATTGACACTAATGGACTAATCGATGAAATGAAAGAAAAACAGCTATTTTTTATCTAGGTTTTTATTTCCAACTAACACTTCGGCTGGCGAAATCTGATGTATCAGTTTAGTTCAGTTTGCAGGAATTGCTGGACCCGACGAAATTGATTCAATTGATTATTAATAGATTTAAAATATTACCATTTTAATGTAATCTAAAAAGCTAATACTCCGGAACGAGTTTCTCTTCTTTTTACACCATTAATATAGAATTATGGTATTTTTGCATATTAATCTTAAAAAGTATGTCTAACATGGTTCAAAGATGTAAATGGTAGAGGTAGGCGTATCCCAGAACTAATTAGAATTTAAACAGATATTTATGCATATTAATTTATTTAAGTCCACTGTGTTTTACTTCTACTAAAACTGTTTCTGAACCAGCCAGCTGATCAGTAAAACTCGGTCGAGACACTATAATCCGAATCAGCAAATTATCTAGTTAGCAGGAAATAAAATAGTTTGCGCGAGAAAAAAGGCTTTCTTGAAATCTGTTCCGTTTGTAAAGGACATACAGAAATGACAGCTGTGTGCTAAACGCAGCCACCACTGCCTTTATATAGTTACTATTGAATTAAAATCAAAATATTCCATCATCAATCATCCCCTGTAACCTGAAAACCGATATTTTATTTGAGATCGATAAATTATGTACTCAGTTCTTAATGTGATCGAAACACGCATGGATTGTATTCAGTGGTCAATGTGTTAAGTACGAAGCACACAGGGTATACATTTACTATCGTAAACTACAACACAGTCAATTCCTAATGGATGTAAATTAAATGTCAATAACTGGTCCGAATTCAATAATATTTGTCACGTAAATTTAATCATTCATACGGTTGTGTACTTCGAGCAAACGCGCTATCCATGAAATTGGCATAAGCCGCCCGCCCATCCCCGTCGCAGCGAGGGGGGACAGTCGGCAGAAAGAGCGTACTGAGGTCTCGAATGCGTCTGCCTCGGTACTTCTCGGCTCTCTGAAGGTTTACAGACGAAATGGATTAATCGCGCGTACGCGGCTGGGAATGCACATCGCCTACTCGGTGACCGGGCGGGCGCGCCGCCGTCCGTCTATTTACAGGTAAATTTGCATTCAATCACCCGAAGATTCGAATGGGTCTGCTCCGGGCGGAAACTGTTATAAGAATGACTGTAATCGATTTTATTCATCGTCACCTGTCGACCAAAATAAATAGTTCACTTTCAAATAAGTTGATCTGAGTGAGTATACAAATATTGTATTATTAACTACCAGACAATTTAATGTATACATAAGCATTTTACGCGTGCCAAAAATCGATTCATTATTTTATGGGACTCTCGACGTATATCTCTACTAAGATTACACGAGTATTTTCGTATACATATATACACGACATATTCTGCGCTGGAACTGGTAAATTATTACAATTAAATTATCACCTATATTAACATAACTCATCCACCGACTAGATTTGGTAGGTAGTAAGCTTGACACCACGACGAGCTGTCAAGCATGCACATGCAGCGGCCTCATAAAACGGACGACTTATTTTGCTACATATAAAGACAGTACGTCAACGTTAATCTCCAACAAAAACACAAGCGAAGCTACGGTCTTACTAATTTTATGAACGCGGCGATAAAAAAAAACATGGAGCGCTTGTCATTTTCTGTGGAAAAGCACTGCAATGTTTTCTATCGAAAATATCCATACCTTGAATCAACAAAAAAATCGAGATATCATTCTGACCATGTTAAATATTATCACAGCACATTAGTAAATATAATAAACTAGCATTTAGGCATATTCTTAACTTCGACTTGAGATGCATTCTGCATTTTCTGCAATTGAGTAAGAGCCGGTTACAGACTATGCGTTACTTACAAGCAAGCGCATTGAGCATCGTAATTCGCACATTCCCACGCAAACAGCTAAATAACCATCCATCCACGAATAATGGTGTTTATGGTACGGCTCCTCTGAATATTTACTCAATGATCCGAAAGTCTGTCTGAGTCAGATGCGACGTGTAATTATTTACTCGTAAACTGTTAATGGACCCTTAAAAACTTTTTATATGGAATACCATCGATGAAACTAGTTCAAATGAGACACCAAACATTTCAGAGACAATAATTGTTTGCAGTTTCTGAATTGTTCAGAGATAAAACAACGTCAACAATTAAACATACATAACATCAAATTACAATAACCAGAGACTAAACACTTTTGTTTTCTTCGAGACCCTTTATCGATAGCGATGCAAGGTATATAGAATAACATATTATTATATATATTATTCTATATACCTTGACAGCGATGTATCCCAGCCGGTGTGCCGAGTGCATTGATGTAACGCAAGGATATTTATTTTTTTTTTTTCATTGCCAGATTATTGAAAAACGAACTATTTTAAAAAAATTGTGAA
>JAGVSQ010001132.1:0-31294 GCA_022683975.1 Rhyacophila evoluta | reverse complement strand
TTGGCATGACTACTGGCAGGATAGCCCTGCATTTAGGAATGAAAAACAGCTGATGCTCCCGATTTTTTAGGCAGTTATCAGGGGCATACAGATCAATATTAGCCAGAGCGGCAGAGTTATATAACACGATATATATGATCTAGAATAAACGTGTGTTTGCGTACATACGCTATTCACCTTTTCTGATTTGTTTTTTTCTCTCGCTATAATGGTGCCCGAAGTGATATGACGCCACCTAGATAGACAATAAGATAAGCAATACACCAATAATTTAATTTCGATTATTTGTTTAGTTTTTCGCTTTCGTCATTTTGAGCCCGAAGAAATTAATTAGTCCAATTTAAAATGAATAAAAAATATCAAATAAAACAGTTTGTAATATTGTCAACACGCAAGTACAATAAGCATACTCAAATTAGACTTTTTTTTAATATGTAATATATTAAATAGCAGCGAAATATCAGGAGAAACCCATTTTAAGTATTAGCAACTTTTTATTTACAATAAATTGAAATCAGAATTTATTAACATAATGGACCCGTCAGATATTCAAATGCTAGTTATAAAAGGCTCAAATATAATGAATACTTTGTTGAATTACTATCTTCTTGTGGTTTAATATATCATACATGTACCATTATTTAAACCAGTAAAAATATATGCAGCCCATGATTACCTCGAATTCAAAACTTACTAACCAAAGTGATATGTAATAATATTACTTCAGCATATTTTGTAGAAAATGCAGGATACAGCGATAAAGTCAAATGGCATACTTGTATACAAAGAATTTCAGGGTTGGCAAATAGTTTTAGTCGGATAGTCAATTTTAAATTTAACTATTTTTTTCTAAAAAATCCATATACTTCAACCGGAGTATCCCACACCAAATCAACTTCCTTTTCTTATGTATAAAACTGTTATCATCACAAAAAATTGCAATGTAATAAATTATGCTACGTTTCCATATTTTTTTTTAATTTCATATAAAACAATTATGTATGTATGTACATCTCCTGAAATAAATTATTATTTAGAACCAATAAACAATTTTTAAAAAAGGCAGTTTCTTTCGCGTAGTCTATTCTTTAAAAACGAATTGGTATATTCAATAAATATTACAATTTTGTTGTGACTTTAAAAAGTATTACAATATTGACAGGTGACATGGTTTTTTTTTAACTATTGTACTCGTGCGAACTTTACTTGCCACAGTTAAAATATTTACAATTTAATTCCTGATAGCGCCATTGTGTCAAATTAGAGAACTAAATATTATCATGCATTTTTTTTAATTTCAACATTTTTCTAAAGTGATATTAATGGTACTATAGTTAAATGTAATCCGTGCTAAAAATATTCAAAAAACATATTTCTTCTCTAAATTATTGATAACACTGATTCAAATTATTACTTAATGATTACAAATTATGGAATTTTATTTTATATGATTATTATATGACTTCTAAGAAAGTTCTATTGGCTTTTTTACTCACTATTGTTACTAAAAACGTATTTATTCTTTGTTAGTTAACTCATTTTATTAAATGCCATCTAGTGTTATTTTAGCTTAACTTAAATATCATTCTACCGCATGTTTTTTAAAGATAGCAATTATACACAACATTACTAGATTAATATTTGGAATTTTGTCTTGTTCGAACATTTTATTCACTCTAGGTACAATAAAATGTAATATTACTAGCGACACTGATTATTAGAATTTCTAAAATTATATATTTGATAAAGTACAACCTTGAACGTGGGTACGACACGTGTATAAGAATGTTTTTCGAGTATCAGAGCAACCCGGCCTAACAAACGGGATACATTATAAATACATTTAGGGTTGCTGGCAGCACTGAGAAATCTACCGAGCGGGAAAAACGAAAATCGTACAGGAAACTTGTAGTCAATAATTTCCCAAGCTAGTACTATAGAGTTGAAATCGAATATTAGGTAACACCTATCATAGCATAGACAAAATAGGTAATAGAAAAGATAAAATATGTAATAAAATAGGTAATATAATAAAATGCAAAACCCGTAAAATATCCAAATATATATTTAAAAAATTGTTTATATTTGATTTAAATGAATCTTCAATTCATCTGCAGCATTCATCCAAATGTATTTTAGTTTAAATTTGGGATATAGAAATATATAGAACTATTCAAAAATATTTTATATTTTAAAACAAAAATATTAGAAAATTTGAAAAACTTTTTTTGTTATTTCTTTAAAACTTAAATAACTTACATTAGTACATACAATCACAAAAGAGTCACCTCTGCAGCAGAGTTGGGAAACGAATTTGTTTATAAATCGCTCAACGTCAAAAACACACATTATAAATGTTTAATGGGTTAAACGATCGGCTGACAAGCAATCCTCGTAAAAAAAATATATCTCAAAAGCTTTTTAGTGAACATATTCATTAAAATACACCGAAATTCAAAAAATATTTAACAATCATTTATCAGTTTTAAGAAACTTCTTCGTGATTTTTTTCATTCTTATATGAATTTAAAATACGTGTTCATTGTTTTAAAGGCTTCTTATTCAAGCATTTGGCTGTGATTTCGAACGTGTATAACGATTTAGAAATACATTCCGGACATTCAGTAAAACTCCTGGGTAGATTGTGCACTGCGCAAGGGCGTCCATCATAACAAAAAATGAATAAATTCGCCATTATTTTGTACACGAAATCATATTTTTTAATCATGTATATTATATAAATATAAGAAACTTAAATAAAATAACTAAATTAATTATAATTACAAATTGCTAATCGGTGGAAATATTATTGATATGTAAGTATGCGTTAAAAAAAACTTCTTCATATGGGTGCTTGCCACTGCGTATATATTTGATGCAAAGTAAAATACTCGTATCATGGCATTTTAATTTCGGTACCAAGCTCATTCTTGAGGCTAATAATCTATAAAAAATGACAATATCGTGATTGTCTGGGAAGAGCTTCAATCTAGCATGCATATTCTACGCACCAGTCGGAATTTAGGTTGTGAAATTTTCAGCGGAATCAAAAAACATTCTCCGGGAGGATGGCTAGCAATTTTTTTAGTGGTTTATGGCGTATCCTAGTTTTAGAGGCATAACATTTCGGTATAAAAAGATTTTGTAATAGAAAGCAAATCTACTGTATTAATAAGTGTCTTGTCTATCAGCGTGCGCGCCTAGCAATCCGAGTAATCCGATTTTCACATCTGCCGGATTTTTTAAAATCTGAAAATGCAGGACTGGATGGCCAATGAGTGGAACATTTGTCTGACACTAAATTCGTGAAAAATAATCTCCCATGGCATGTTTTCACATTTCGGTGCGGACATCATCACACCGTGTAGTTACATATGCTCCACATTCGGAGCGAATATTCTTTAAAAAAGTATCAATTCAATAAAACATTCAAATCTCCATGGTGGCTGAGTCGTATTGCGGCTTAAATTCCGCGGTTAAGTATATATAAAAAAATATATCAAATTTGCTGGGCTGGATGCTCATTGGATCGACAGCAAATTCTTGTGAAGAGAAAATTCTGTCAAAGTAAATCTTCACATTGTTAAGATCCACAATGGCATATTTTTAATCGGATATCTATACAGTGAAGATGTCAAAGAAATCTTTTCATGAATTAAATTTGTCCAAAATGAATGTGAACTAAATCTTTAAATCAAATAGCCTCTGCGAAACGTTTTGCAACTTATGAGGTCCCATAAGAGCCGCTGCAACGCTTAAACGGAAAATGCTGCACTACGGAAGAGATTGAAACACCTTATTCAATGGATGCATTTGACCAGGGAATGTAAACCTTTTAAAAGAGTATATGAATACGAGTATCCATCTAGGGATGCTCTATTTTTGTTAGCGTGCTGAAATTGCGGAGAACTATTTCAATAAAATATATGTATTAGATTACGGTGGCGTATACAACATCTAGCATTTTCGAAGTGAACATAAGAAAGAAATGAACATATAGTTTTCATTTACATTAATATATTCGATTTAGAATTTACCTGATTTTTTAATTAAATGAAATAAACATAAACATAAAACTACTCTATTAAGTAGGTAGATACAGTGAAACCTCGCTTAGCGAGCATTTCGCATAACGAGCAAAACAAATTGTAAAAAAATAACCAGCTTAACGAGCGTCGTTTTGCATAACGAGTAACGACAGGAAAATACTGGGAAGATGAAGAACTTTTATTTCTGCTCGGATGAAACTTTGGCCGAACACCGTTGTTGGACGGGACTTTTTAGGGTTCGGGATAGTACCTGTTGAAAGGTAGCCAGTGAAATTGTATTATTACCAACCTCATGGGCCTGGATGAGGATAACAATGGTATCGAGGAACTTATGGGAGAGCACAGCCATGAGCTGACCACTGAAGTTGCATTGTGTTTCACAGCAAGAAGTTGTGGATGAGAGTTCTTCGAGGGAAGAGGAACCTTCTAACGCAATTAGAGAAATCCTGAAAGCATGGGAAACTATTGCATAGTACGTTGAAAAGCATCACCCTAATAAGGCAGTAGGTATTCGAGCTGTAAATTTATTTAATAATAATGCTGTGTCGCATTATCACTAAATTTTTAAGCGTCCGCAAAAACAAGTCTTTTGTCAGCTTTCTAGTAAAAAATAATTAGGTATTATGAATAATAACGGTGTATAATTTTGTTTGCATAAACGACATATTTTTTGCGGCGTGGAACGCATTATAGTATGTTACATAGATTAATTTTGGAGAAATTGTTTCGCTTAAGCTTTAAGCCTTAAAGAGTGTTTCGTATTACGATTACAAGTATGATTCTGGATCGAATTATGCTCCTTAATCGAGGATTCACCGAACTGTAGATATCTTCGCCTATATTCTGCCCTGCTAAGTAAAAACGCAATATCTTGTGTGTAATTCCCTATGTAGATATTGTGTTTTTACTTAGCAGGGCGGTATTACAGCAACACGTAACTTGATTTGTTGGTTGAAGTCACGTATAGCCACGTCAAGTATATTTTTATTTTTCCAATCTTTCATATCACTGGAAATTTGTTGTACTAACGCATATATTTATAAAACGTATACAAATTATATGCCAATGATACAGTAAATTGCAGAAAAAAATATACTTTGCAAAGTGACAAACTAAAAAATCAAGTTACGTCTTCCTGCAATATTGAAGACGATAATATATTTTACTGTTGCTTTATAGAATTTTTTGAACTTTATAAACTCAAATAGTGGAATAAAACTAGTCTCTACGAGCAACTTACTTTCCCAAATAGTCACTTCACTTGAAATCTCGGATGAACTTCATACATGTTGGCATAATCTATTATCTTATTCAAACATGGAACATAATCGAGAAAGCTTATTTTTCGTAATTAGCCCATTTCATAGACTACGGCAACTAAATGCACCATATTTATTACACTTTATAAATGTGAATTCTCAAAAGCAATCCAACATCTGACAAGATAGGGTTAAACAATAAAGTAACCTTAGATATTATTTATTTATTATTTGCAACATTGGCATAGATAAAAATCAACTGTAGCAACAAAATGATTCAAAATATTTTGAAAACAGAACGCGACGTCAATACTAAAATACAAGATAGAATAATGTTACACATTTTTTTATGAACACCATTTTTAAACACTTTTATAATATAAATTTCAAAGGCAAAAACTTTCAAATTACATGGAAGTTTTGTAGATATTATCTTTTTTTTAATTGTTGGTATGCGGGTTAGAAAAAACAGCGATTACTTCTTCCGGGTGTATATTTCTGATTGGGTGCCTTTGTCGTATTAAATTACATATTGATGTTTTCGAAGCATTATTTGCAATATAATGAAAAATTTTAATTCGTGGCTTGGACGTCTTCTGCTTAACTAGATCGATATAATGTATAAATACTATTATATTATAATGGTATTTTTCATACCGCAAAATCACGGGCTTCCAAAAAATTCGAAGAATGACGTTTGGCATGTTTACGCGTAAATTTAAGCCGAATTAGTTTGACATCTACAAATAAATCAGCTAAAAAATTCGATAGGTAATGTACAAAACATAAAGAAACGAACCAAAGTATTTTTGAAATCAATTATTTATTCAAAATAAAATCATATTACAAACACAAAAAATAATATTATACATTACAATAATAAACACGACTAGAGCAAAAACCTAAAAGCTACTGCCAAAGCTACAAAAATTCTCTCAAAAATAAATTTATTATTTTCAATCAGCCGATTTATTCATATGACATATTTTCATTCGATTGCTAATTTTAACATGTTTACATTATGATTACTTTACATTGACTTCGATAATTCAAACAATATCATTTTTATTGAGGAATATTCCAATGGTTAAATTCATATTTCGCTGGCATAAGAAGTTGCCATAACATCTTAAAATGAATCTGATATAAGATTGTCATAACATTGAAATAGCATGACATTCGTGTTCTTCATTCTTGACTTACCAAATCAGCAATTTTTTTGATAGAACAAGACAGTCCTTTGGTTTTACAGTAACTATCTCCAGCAAGCACTCAATGTTATATTAGTAAATAAACATGATTCACTTTTGATTACTGAATTAAAACACAGATTTCTTCACGCACTTCCAAAGCTTTGACTATACTAGCGCAATATTTCGTTATTTAAATCGCTGGATATTCTTATTTAGCCGAAAATATCCAAAACTTCAGAATTTTTCGAAGGATCAATGTTTTTATGCCACCATCTTGCGTTTTGACGTTTCTGACACTTATTTCAAATTGACTATACAAGTGCCGCCACCTAGTGACCGGCAAACATACCTTTTCTTATTTTCTTCTACAACAATTTTATTAGTGTATATCTATCACGGAAGAGTGTGCCCTTTTATTATATTTCGCGGCAACTTCAAAAATATTCCTCACTCTTTTGTTACGACTGTTATTTTTGTACCAAAATTGAAATCATCAATATTTTATAATAGTTTTCGGGTAAGTGATAGATGCAATATGAAGTTATGGTCATCATTTTAACGTTGAGTAAAAATTATGTCAAAGCTGCACCTTGTCAATCCAAAACAACATAACAACTTTATAAATTTGAGCAACGACTCAAACTCGTCAAAATGTTCCGATCCAAAATTGACAGTTCTTGAAACGTTTGGCTACACGGTTGGTAAAACTATCGGAACGGGGTCATTTGCAACGGTAAAGGTATTTATTTCATATTTTTCCACCAATGTAGTAAAACTAAATGGACCGCAATGCACGATACTTTCATTTTAGAAAGCGATATATTTTATTCAATATCTTGAATGAACACAAAATAATCCAAAAATATTTTTATACCAAATCCTCTTTTGTCCGTATCAATCCAATACTGGTTGAAGACCTTTCCTAATCTATAAAGACAAACATCATCGCATTTTTCGAATCGCATATTTAACATAATATCTAATCTAGACGAATTGTGTACTCTTATATTACTCACGTTTTAATAAAAAAAAGTAATAAATAGACTTCTCACTCGCACTTCGCATATATGTAGAAATTGACGGAGTCAGTCATTCACAAATAGATCAACTTGTTTATTATTACCATAATTTCAAAGAAATATCATTTGTGTAACATCGTAATGCATTCGCTTGGCTGATAGTATGTCTTTTTTAGGTTGCCCAAAGTGAATATCACAAATGCAATGTTGCCATAAAGATAATTAGTAAAGAAAAAGCTTCGAAAGATTATCTGAGAAAATTTCTTCCTCGAGAAATAGAAGTTGTGAAACGCATGCGTCATGAAAACCTCGTACATTTTCATCAGGCTATTGAAACAACTTTGAGGTGAGTTGTTGTCTTCGTATTAAAGATTTTTTTGCTATTTATATTTATTAGATAAAGTAAAAAAAAATCGTACATTTTTGTATTAAGTTACTTTTGTGAATTTGTTTCGTTTATTACATTGGGAGAAATTAGCATTGTTTGTTCTATGTTCAATTCGAAATAAATTACATTAACTTCTGTAATAACCTTCACATCTCAATAGGTACCTTATATCAGCCACTCAGGGCGGCACATTTTTAGGGGTTTGAGCGAGAGCTAAAAAAATGTGAAACCGCAATTTTTGCAATGAAGTCGAAATTTTGTTTGCATGAAAGTACAAGATTACCAAATGCCGTCACAAAAATAAAATACCTTATCAGACAATAGCTCTAGGTACGCCACTGTCTTATACTATATTATAAGAGTATATAATTTTTCATACGCTACCCTCAACTTCTTGAAATCCTTCAGACAACTGTTTTATGCGACATTTTATTCCAATAGGGTTGAAAACCTAACTCTCGTGAAAAATAAGTCATCTCATCACATTGCGAAGATCCATATACTTTACTTTCGGAGCGGATATCTTGATACTATGTGGATCCATATACTCAATTTCGGAGTGAGCATAGTAAAAAAAAACAATGTGACGCTCAGAATGCTTCAGAAGCAACTTTTTAGGATTGGCATCCGCAAAGGCGACTGTACTTTTTTTCAGGCCACACACATAATTGTGTTACGCAGACGTAGCCTTATACACACTTGAGATTAAATATTTTAAAATAATGTTATCATGTAAATAAATAAAATAATGTGAACAAAAATATAAAATTAAAATATATAAGTGTTAAATTATAAAATAGTTTGAGTTTTAATGTAAAGACAATTATTAGACATAAATATTAGGCACTTGTATTATATCAGTTATACCAGGTTAAAATCACAGTATTGGAAGTTAAGAACTGAACCTACACAAATATTTTATAATCAATGCAACCTTCAAGGTGGATTATATTAGAATTATAAGATAAGATAATATTACATTAAAGAAAGAGACATCAAAAAATATTCTCAACTCTAGATTACCCAATACTTTCATATAAAAAAGTGAGAGAAATTGTATCAACAAAGTGATTATCTTTATTTGAACACGTGTGCATATTTACAATAAATATCATTATCTTGATAAGCATGATAACCTGATCTTGACATCAACCTGATCATGGTTTTTGGAAACAGCTCTTATCATCCGCCTCTATACGGTTGCTGACACTATGGAAAAGTAAATAAATCTACTTATAATAATAGACCAGTACCTTATAATTCAGTCAATTATGATTTTTAGATTGAGTTTTTTAGGTCAGTTGCGCTATTTGGTTATACATGAATTATCAAAAAAGGTAATCTTTAGCAATCCTGCATGGCTTGTAGAAAGAGCAGGTCAAAAATTCGCTGGCTGGATAAAGTTACCAATATCCATCGAGCAACTTATAAAAGCGTAACACCATACAAAATTAGAGGTATTATTGGAAGCCAGTATCCATTCTACACTGTCACATTCACAACAACGACAATGTAAAGTTCTATCATCGTATAAATTAGATGACATTCGCTCATCTGCTATTGTAGAATAAAAATTATAATAAGAATAATATTTATCTTTCATTCCAGAGTGTATATAATTATGGAATATGCCGTGAATGGTACACTTTTAGACATAGTGCGCAGAGAGAAGCACATTGATGAGGTACGAGCGCGATACTGGTTCAAACAACTAGTGAACGCTGTTGACTATTGCCATCAAAGAGGTGTCGTTCATAGGTAAACAATCAATAAAGTTATTAAAAAATAATATTAGAGAAATTCCCAATTGATTGAATAGAAAAGCTGACAAAATTGATGGTTCACTGTATCATTGCAACTGTGGCTGATTCCATCATTTGTGAGGCTTCTGAACTGCAAAATGAAAAATAATCATATTATCGATTCCAGGGACATCAAATGTGACAATTTATTACTAAACTCTCATTTTCAAATTAAACTCTCCGACTTTGGCTTTGCCAGAGGAAATATGAAATTAGCTAATGGCATGCATCCATTGAGTTCCACATTCTGTGGTAGCTATGCATATGCATCACCCGAGATTCTGAAAGGCATTCCATACAAACCTCAAAATTCTGACATCTGGAGCATGGGAGTCGTTTTGTACGCAACTGTCTTTGGGCGCCTACCGTTTGATGATACAAACCACACTAAATTGAGAAAGGTATATTGATATGAAATAACAGGACTGCTCAGTATCCATTGATCAACAGAGAACACATATTACATGAACGAGTAATAATTGATGTCATTTATTTGATATATAACTTGGCTAGTGCTGCTGTACAATTTTATAAAAACATACATGCCTATGATTAGTATGTTTGTTTTCAACTCCTTCTTGGGCAGATAATGTAATAGTAGAATCAACATTCAGAAAAAAATCACTTCTCGTGGCAGAAGTGACCTAGTGACGATGTGGCATTTATCCAAGAGTTTAACTCTTTACATTGTTCCTGGCATAGAGATAACTCCTCTCAAACTGAATCAATTGAAAAACCTTAAGCAGTTGCATCTGTGCAAAGCTCCACAAAGTAAAAATTATAAAAAATAACTATGATAGTAATAGAAATACTCGCATTTTTCAAATATATCAGACAACACCCAGATAATCCCCGAAAGAATAATATGACGAAAAATGACTACTTACATACTCGGACAGAGGGAATTTCTTAATTGTCGCGATATTATATCTAGATTAATTTTAGTTGCTGATAATGAATGAATGACCTGAAACAGGTCACTTTCATATGCTACTTTTTTTGATATACTCAGCTAGCTTTACTTATTTAGAAATTAACTCTTAGATTTTCTTTGTTGTTGTCACAGCAGGTGCAAAGTAAATTAATATTTCCTTCAAAACCGAAGGTTTCCAGTGGGTGTCGTAAATTAATTGGAAAAATCATTGCGCCCTTAACTGTAAGGCTAAAAATCCCACAAATACTTCTTGATCCATGGGTTAATGCCGTGGAGAGCAATTTGCATTTGGAAGTACTACCTAAGGTAATTTATTTTGTACTACATTTATTGTAACCAAAATGTTTCTCTCTATTCATTTAATTGGATTTTATTAAATTGTTACGGAATCATAAGAAGTAAAAGCGAATCCACATTTGAAGACTTATATGACTAATGATTAAGTTAGACATAGGCGATTAAAAATTTGTCAGGAATTTTGTAGTAACTTCATTGTTATCACCATCAAAATATTCAAAAAAAATCAAATACAACAATATAAAAATGATTTACTATAATACATTCAGCTTCAAAATTATTACTATGAACATTAAGTATATTACAACATACAATTTTAAGAACCTATTATATTCGTCTGTTTTGTTTTTGGCACACATTTTACAGCCAGCTTACAATAATTCACACAGAAAGATTTAAATTTTATATAGCTAGCTGATTTATACTACTTGATAATGAGTTCAATAAATACATAGATGTTGGCGTCTTCTGAAATTTATTTAATTTAATTTAGATGTCATAATCATATTAGTTTAATTTTACTTTCGATCAGACAGATTTTATTTTTTACTTGGACATCATTTTATTTTTATTAAATTATCTGTATTTTTATTTTCTTAGCATACAAATCAACCACACAGCAGCCGAACTAAAACAAAAAATACAAATGAAACAAAAGTGGAATCATTAAACGATTTACACTTTCAAAATGACAATGAAACAATTATGGGTACAAATAATTATTTGATATATCATAAATTTGATCACTTATTAACTGTCTTTAAGATGTTGTATTTATTTGTCCAGGTACTTTAAACTGGGAAGAATCTGTAAAAAATCACGAAGTGATCATCTCAATCTGACACACTTGCCAATTTTCAACATGTGAGCCAACATATAAAATGGAAAGAAAAATAACTTAGGTGTAAAATACAATGAACTGCTTTAAATAACAAGGCAAATGAAAACATTATCGTATTTTAACTCTTTATTATAATCTTTTTGACCAACATATTTTACAGATTAAAAATTAACACATTCAGCATGTACAATCAATAAATGATAATATGCAATCAACCTTTATACAATAGAACAATATTCAAGAATTTAATAACGACAGCAAATTACATATATAATTTGAAGTAAATTACCAACCAATGGAAGTTGTTATATAATTTGGTTTTTTAAGTTACATTGCAATTTTAATAGCAGACTGATTCCGAAACGCCTTTTTATTATATTCTAGAAACCTCAAACCTCTGAATTTGAATTAAATAAAATTATAATACTATTTCGGTAAAGCACGCATGGGAACTATTTTGCAATGTACGTTTACTTAGAAAAAAACTTTTACACAATTGTCCACAAGGAAATATTAATGATTATAAGTTTGAAGTTATAAATCTAAAAATCCAAGATGTCTACCTACATATCGAATTCAAACATAAATTATTATTATTACAACAATTACCTAATTTTTTTCAACTGTTCAAGGTTATATATTTATTTACAGTGATGGAATGGTCTCACAATAACATGATTTAAATACAATACTCGGAAAACAAAACCTATTATTTTTGCACATTTCCAACGAGTCAATAATATGATTATTTTGCGCAGTGGATCATGCAAATAATAAATAAGACGATTCCATATTATAATACAGTAGAGGTATTTGTGGAGTACCTTTACATGGTGACCGAGGAACGACTGTTAGCATAGAATTGATGAGCGGATAAAAGTAGGGTGAAGATGTAGAGACAGGCAGCAATCCAACAATTATAGGCATTCTGAAAAAGTAAAAAAAAAGCGTTTTTCATTATTTCATTACGATTACATTCATTGTGATTTAAATTTATTTCTTGTACTATTTAGTTTTTATAAATCATTTCAATCGTATTTGAATAAATATTTTTCAATGCATTATTTATAAAAAACCATCTAGCTTCATTTCTATATTTATAATCTTCGATTTCATACTTAACTTAACTTATTTCATACTAAAACCAATTATTCTAAAGCGTGTAACTGAGACTAATATTGTGTACTAACAGTCTTAAGATTCCGAACTGTTGTATCCGTGATAGGTATCTAGAGATGCAAGAACATTTGGATTTTTCAGCATCTACATGATTCGGACCCACTACTTTTGGTTCAAAATGATTCACAAGCGTGCACACTAACTTAAACACAATTCTCACCTGCTCGTAACCTCTGTCAGCTTCTGCATAAAATTCTTTCATAGTAGGATATGCTTCTTCTAATGGGAGGTCTTCCAAAAGTGCAACACTTCGGAAGAAGAAGAATATGCCCATCAGCACCTGTAAACATTATAAAAATAAAAAAATGTCACAAAGCTCTTCATTAATAGTCCTTATTTTTTTCAAACTCTTTTCTGTGGTAATTATGCTATCTTTGCTTTACCGGTTCAAAGAGCGAGCCTAATATTAATATTTTTTACTATGTCTACTCCAAAGACGAAGCAAATGGATTTCAATAATATGATTTTTTTTCTCACACGAATTGGTTGTGACAGTGTGAGAGTTAAAATAATTTAGTTTTCAAATTTTTCAATAAATTTATGACTGAGAAATAAACATAAGATTAGATTCTACCAATTAAATGCTTAGCTCAATTGGTAACTGATGTCCGACAGAACAGCCTGTTAGGGACCACTAATGTAACCAGACATAAAGAATGTCTACATGACTGTTAAACGTTTCACATAATGATTTCAACCTTCCTTCGAGCCCCTGAACCGCCGAGGAGTTAAAACATTACAAGTAAAATAGTTTCAATGACAATTAAAGGCCAATAGTGATGTATCTTAATAATATCAGTCGATCTAGTGGAGACTTACAATTAAATCGTTACAAATATCTCAAACGTATGCGAATACATATATTTAGAATGAAATTACGATTGATCGCTGTCATGTTCTTATACAACTCATCATATCGGTCAAAACACAGTTCGTTCTTACGGGTGTTTGGATATTGGGGCAGGGCAAATATAGTTTGATGTGCTTACCAGCTGAAAAATGCCCCACACGCTTATTATCAAGCCACATAGAGACAGTTTAGGTCCACAGATCTTCATTTTGTTGTAAGGATTGATTGGAATCCAAAAATTTAGAACACGAACAGTCAGATTTCTAAATGTCAGCTGCCCCTATCTCATGTGATCCATCAGTGTTACAAGACAGCTGAGAGAAGATCGATATGATCAACAAAAAAGTAGGAATACATGAACAAATAATAATTTGTTTTATTTTCTATTACAAATTCAATATGCTCAACATTTAAAAACATGCATGTCTTAAAATAAAGCGCTTAATTACGAACTATTTGCATGCTTTTCAGTGGTATTTGTAACATATGTATGACATTTAATTTATTTAGTTGCATAATATCTATGATTTAAAACACAAAAATTAATTTAAAGTGTTTTAATAAAAAAGTTTAGGAACAACATTTTTGTATGCTAAATTTAATAATCGGCTTTAAATGCATGCTCTCAGAAATTTGTAATTGAGTAGATTAATAATCATAAAGCCAATAAAAATCTTTTATAAATAAAAAAATATAAAATATGGGCAATTAACTAAAAACACCTTGCTAAAATAAATTTCCAAATTAAAATTATTCATATGTTTTATATTTGAAGTGGGCTAAATGTTTAAAAAAAAAATTATGACTTTTTCGAAAACTTTTATTTAGTAAAACAATTTTAAATAATAGCTTGGTAAAACTTTTTCTTTATTATTATTTATTATTTAAGATTTTTCGAACTATGTGTGATTGGGCATAACACTTATCATAATACTCCAGCACATCATAATATTATTGAATAGATAGGTACTTATTACAAAAAGATAAAAAAATAATGTACGATTTTAAGCCACAATAATAATTTATTATGCCTGGTTTATGCTGTGTTCTAGCAACACTATTATCAGAATATACGTGAATCATGGTGGATAGGCTCGGTAAGTATTTTGACACAAATAAAATTAATAATAAATGTTGATAAAAGATATTCAGATTAATTTGAGTGATCTAATACAAGACTCAAAGAAAATAAATTAAATATTTTATATTTTTTTCGGGATAATTGTGACATTTATGCTCTTATTTTAATTTGTATGACATTAATTCGTTAGCATAGTTCCTTTATTACTCTTACTTTCTTCTATTTTGTCATCTGTTAATTTATTCATTATTTCAGTAAACAGCGAGGCAAATGCCAGGAGAATTACCATGGTGGAGAGCTGCTTCGGCAGTTCGGGGCAGGTTAGTAAAATATATTATTATAGTCAACATTTTATAAAAAAAACAAAGTTATCAAACATTAATATTGGCCATACGTATCTCTACAACTTCTCGGTATACTATCTATACTATACAGTAAATATTTGACACTATTTCGTGTTTATTTTGTTATCTTAATCATACAATTCTACTTTAAGTTCTCATTAAATTTATTATTTCAATAAAATGAGGAATTATGTTCTCTTTGGATGTTGTGTCATTCCATACCAAATTTCGGTATATATTTACAGTACCAGGAGAATCCCGAAATCTGGCCAATAGCATAGTATTTAATAGTGAAACATTGATTAAAGGATGGGGAAACCATAATAGTTATGTATTTAAAACGGCAAAAACAGGAAACCAATCAACACATTATTTCAAGTATGTAATTTTTAATCATACTCGACATTATTTTGATGTTTTGAAGGTGGATTTGTGAAATTCTACCACAACCTGGTCAAAGATACTGAAAAGTTGCCATTTTCTACACCAGTCTGTTATATTATTCATATTATAGAAGAAATGATGTTACAAATCTATGTATTTATAATATACTTTCATATATTCTATTATAGTATTTTTGGGAGAGTTTTATTTTCATTCTCTTCAACTTTTTTAATATTCAACTCACTATTTATATATCAGTTAATTCTCATTCTGAAATGATGCCAGTTGTTGCACCTGTTAAACAGCAATGTTTTTGACCATTTTAGAAAGAAAAAAATATGGAAAGCAGACAACATTAGACAGTTTTTTCTTAGCTTATAATCCCAAGCATCTTCCAAACAATCATATCTTCCCTCTCCATTTTCCACTTACTCGTTATCAGCCTCATTTGTATTTATTAGTTCTTATATTATATTGGTATTTATGTACTATTTTATTTATCCAATAGTATTTTAATAAAGGTTTAAGTAAAGAAGTATCTATAGAGAATAAAGCCAACTTACACAATTGAGAGTTCAAGGCATTCCGAAATGATATATTTTTTTCAATTGTTAAATTATTTAATTTTGAATATATTTTCTTATAACTCGATTATTTATACTATATACTGAATGTTTTAAACCTATTTATAATGACTGCAAAAAAATAATTATTGTACTTGAATTGAAGATTATTAAATTCCCATTTAAGTCTATAACATGTAGTGATCAGAAGCTAATCATCCAAAAATTCTAAAGTGATTGTCTGTTTGTAGCCATTGGCAGTTCCTGGCAGAGTGCTGGTTGGTGAAGGAGTCCTGACAAAGATGTGCCGCAAGAAGCCAAAGCCGCGGCAGTTCTTCCTATTCAATGACATCCTTGTTTATGGCAATATTGTCATCAATAAGAAAAAATACAATAAACAACACATAATTCCTCTCGAAGAAGTCAAACTTGAGTCTCTGAAGGATGACGCACGTAAGTAAAAATTTATTTCCACCCCAACTGTGGTCATTCAGTTTTCATATTTTTCCTCATATTTCGGCCCAGAGCTCTCATTCATTGGCTTAAACAACATAGCCTGCTCATCTGAGTCCTCCACCACTTCTTGAATTACTTAAAAAGCTCAAAATGTGTACAGGTATTTTCTTTAACTGCCTTCATTCATAAATAGTTGAGTCTTTACTTTCCGATTTTGACTCATATCATAATTTACCATTTTCTTGGATTCTAGTAATATTTATGTTGTCCTTTAATGAAACAAATCAAGTCTTATAATTAATGCTGACTATATGAAATATTCAAAATTAGTTGTATTCTTTATTAAATCTAATGAAAATTTATACAATATTATGTTAAACGAAAGCATTATGCATTTTGATAGAATAGTAGAGCTAATCTGTACATATTAATTAAAGATATTATCATAAATAAGACAAAAATATAACAATTTAAGGCTTAGCAATTGAGCATTAGCCATCGATGTAATTTAAGTACTGATATGGAATTAAAGATGCATAAAATGTGGGAGTTGAGAGATTTTTTCATTATAATAATTTTTGTTCTATCTCTCTTCGAACATACTGCAAACGCTCTGCTTTTATTATTATCTAATTCTGTCTACTGTTATATATTATAAATATCTTCAAAAAGAATTACTTGAGGATATTCAATTCATACTATTTAAATGTCAAAGAAATCCCTCAAGAATCACTACTTACACATACATACAATACATTTTTAATTTCATTATAATGTTCTATTGTTTTACTTCCAAGGTTACCATTATTTCTTTGACCACATCTGTTTCTAAAAGCGTTTGATTCTTATCTTTACAGATTGTTTTCTGTAAGGATTCTCTGTTAGCCAATCACTAAATCCATGGAACAGCCAGTCTTATATTTTATGAGTCTTTAAAGACAACTTTAAAAATGGAATTGGAATAGAATATAAAAGTATTTTAACACTGAAAGATTTAATACACTGGAAACTGCTTGACATAAAAACGCTTAGTGTGAACAATCAGATAACATGAAATAATATTGCTGTTCTGACAAACTCTATGATTTCATACATTTTTTTCTGTTTATATAAAAAACCGATCACTTAACATGAAAAGATGTTGTATTTTCACTAAGCAAAATGTGTGTACTGTCAGCAGCTACATCCGTCACCCAAATTATTTACCCTTTTTTTCACTAGAACTGCAATATCTTCGAACATGAAACAAAAACCCCGCAAAAAGTTTTTGCATTCAAACGGACAAGATTGTATAAGTCACCCAGATGTTTTACCATATTTTTCCTATATATACAATATTCAAACAATAATTCCTAGGTACTGCTTGTCTTTAAGTAAAGGCAATGCTGATTTTCAAAAGTCACCCTGCCTTCAAACTCGATGATGCGTGTCAGAAGTGTCGCTATTTTTTTTTACTTTTGCTACAATTTTCATGTGTGTTATTTTTATTGAATATATTATACATAAAATAGTCATTTTAAGTTCAATAATGTACTTAATATGATGTATCTGACAATGTATAGACTTTCAATGTACTACAAAGGTTAATTTCAACAGGAAATCAAATTAATTAAATTTTACGACATAAAACACTTATGTAAAAAATCGGAAAACATGAAAAAATATGTAGATCCCCTCGGATTCATGTTGAGAGAACTCCACTGTATTTTCAATACATTCCTTCATATAATTTATGTTTGCTTTGTTGATATTTTCCTAGAAGAATGTGGTTAGTAGTGTGATTTTCTAGATGATTCATCGCAGCATGCTTTATGACACATAATTAGTTAAATAATAAACTCAAATAGATCTTATGACAATTCAGGCCATTAAACGTAACTTAATCCATAGAATAATTTAAAAACATATTCAAAAAGTGATATTAAAACGGTCAAATATTCACTAAGTGGCCATTTTGTAACATACACAAATTTTCAGACTTCAGGTCTGCTTTTTTTTTTTATTTTAAAATACATCAAATTAACACGATGTTTATAAAGTATCAAATAGTTTTTTTTTTTATTTAATTTTTAAGATATTTAGCAATTTGAAGATACTATTGTATATTAAGATGACTGCAGCAAATTTTTGAAACAGTTGATATATTTATATAGTGATAGTATGTATGCAGAAAAAAAATCCACACCGATCTGGTAGATCCTTATTTAGGATGAAAACTTCTTTGTAAGGTGCTGCTGGATGGCAATGTAAAAGAATTATGTAAATTTGCAAATTCTAACATTTCACCTCGACACATTACAGACCGTTTTACATCATAAAACTGATCTTAAGTTAGCTTGAAAAAATGTCGTGTGAGCCCGATACAGGTTTATAGTTATAGTGACAGATGGAAATACTCAAATTTATAATTATTTTATAATGTTTTATTTATGAAATTTAACACAAAACTGTGCGAACCGTAAAGTGTTAATTCAGACTTCCAACTCATGAGCTGTTTAATATAAATATCACATTGTATTGTACTGAGTCAATATTTCACACAGTATTGCATTGGCCACATTGTTAATTTGAACCTTATCTTACACATTATTTACAAATGAGTTTTTTTTATTTTGATAGTAGGTACAAGCATTTCTATTGGATTTACAATAATAACTTTTATCTGGAGATAATTCTTTTTTTTTTTTTTCTGAAATTGGTTTTATCTCATTTTTGCAATCATTATACCAGTTGACAGTGATAATTATCCGAATAAAATGTGGCTGTATTATTTAGGGCGACCAAATTTCACCAGTATGAATATGGAATGTTATCGGCGGAAAATATTTATATTAAATATTCTATTTGGTCATATTAAATTTCGAAGTATACCATCAAATATATTAGTCGTATAGTTCCTAACTTCCATAAGCAGTGTCCCTCTAATTCTTAGTTACCTGTGTGCGCATATTATTTTGCACTAGTTGTTTTTTTAATGTTTTGTCAATATATTGGTAATTTATTTGATGTTGCTATGCATTGTTAATCATCACCAGGTAATTCCACTAAATGATTAAGAAACCAATATAATTTAACTATTTCGAATTTTTTTTATAGATATATTTTTTAGGTTTATTAACCCTTTGATTAGTGAGTAAATTTTTTATGTACACACATTTTAAACACAAATCTTTCATCGCTATCAATTCAATCGAATTGGATATGCCGATTTGTTGGCAATAGTCTTATTTTTCTAAATTAAGGAACAAAAAAAATTGAACAATTATTCCAAATTGGTAAGAATGTGTATAAAATTACCACATGTGACCGCTCCCATTTCGGATTAAAAGGAGCACTTAAGATTAAATTTGAACCCATAGGACTAATTTATGTTACATTTTATGCGTTTCTGTGAAGAGATATATAAATTATCTTTTGTTTCTTTACAAATCATAATAATTATAGAAAGATCATAAGGGAATCTTCCACTTTTCATTAATAGACTACATTGTATTTATATTAAAAGAAATTTTATTGAAAAATAAAAAGAAATGATTTGAAAATAATGTGACAAGGCGCACGGACGCACATGCGTGGTCATACTCCTCAAAAGGTTAAACATATTATAAACATGATTAAAAGCATTCTTAATAAAATCGAACTTAATATTATTACTTCTTTGAAAATTTCATTTTATAATGTAATAACTTTAAAACTCTATTTCGCCAAATGATCATTATTATTCATTTTATTCTGCATTCTGAGGATTTTATAGTCAAAGTTTTAATAAGATTGACACAGTTTTGTTTTCTACGTGGAATATTAAAATTTCAAATAATTACCAAAGTTTTCGCGTTTTCGATTCTTGATTGTAGTATGATTGAATGTATTCCTGAACATTCTCAATACCAACTTCACCAATTCATTCGAGTCTCGAAAACCTACTGGTAGATGTCATTGTTTGTCTGTATAAATCATTAACTCATCGAGAGCAACAATTTCATGAACTGACTTAATAACGAAGCCATTAATTAATAGCAAATAATATCGGACTTATTGACTTTTTTTATGCACTTGAATTGCACCTCTAGGATTCCCAGGTTTTGATTACCCAATCCAATCATAAGACTATCAGTGTGCTAAAATCTACGGTAGTTCATTATTAATGATTAAGACGTATATCTAATTATTACAGAATTTCGCAATGGATGGCTCATTCGCACGGCGTCAAAGTCATTTGCTGTTTATGCGGCAACCACTACAGAGAAGGACGAATGGATGGCGCACATAGACAAATGCATCTTAGACCTCCTTAGAAAAAGTAAGATTTAATTGGTTGTAATTTGTAAAAAAATCTTATGCATATTCATGGCGATAAATTGTCATTGAACAATAGAGTAAATAGCAAAAATGCTAGTCAAATTTTGTATTACGATTATATGAAATAAATTATCACTGTATTTGTTTTGAAATTACTCATGTCTTGTATTATATTTCACTGTCAGAAAGTCACTTTATTCATTTATTAAATTATTTTTTTACTTTAAATATTAAATTTTCCAGTGATTTATATTAACATACTCCGAGCCGTAGTATTTCGTGCTAAACGTCGGCTGGAGTCCGGCGTATTTTGCAAAAATTTGCAAGAAAAAACACGCCTTTTGTAAAATCAATGTAATTGTAAAGTTAGCGAACAGTTCCAAATGAAATTTGACATGTGTCTTCCAAAGGGTACACCACATAGATATTTGTAAATATAATAGTGGTTTCCAATCTGAGGAGTGATAAAATACAAAAAAACGATAAAAAAAATATTTAAAACACAAATATTAAGAACCACTATCTTTGGTATCAAGTTCACACTAATTTTAATGGTCAGTTATAAAAAATGTCGATATAATTTATCACCAAGCGACCATAATCGACAAAATTTTATCACCGAGCGATCTTTTCGCTGACAGAATCGTGTCATACTTTACCATTCCAAAATCCTGTGATGTTTGCCAGTGACCTATGAGTGCATTTATTGTTTTATAAATATATTTTTGTAAATATTACTTTATAAAATATTTTAATGTTACTATTATTCAAACATATCAATAATAAAATATCGTAATGTAACTATTATTCAAACGTATCAAATTAAAATGTTTTATTCAAATATAGGATCTTTTAGGTTTTAGGTTTTAACTTTTCTAATGTAAAAAATAAATTCATATAAAATGCCGCAAGACGGTGACGTAATTAGAATTTTGAATATATAGAGTACCATCTTTCGATGAAATTGGAAAGAAATATGGCTTGCACATATATGTTTTTTCCTGTCAAAAGTTCATACTGCGAAATACCCATATTCGTGTCTCCGGACCTGCAGAAATGCGGCGCGAAATACCCGTTTCTGGGTAAGCCGACCGGAGTGAGTTAATATATGTGGCTTATTTTTGTGGCTCTTTCTGTAGGACTATAGTTATCCAAAATTAAGTATTAGACATTGCATGAGTAGAGAAATAAAAAGAGATAGTAATAAGGTATTAACTTTTATTTTAGGCGGTAAGAAAGCTGTTGAGGTGCATGCAGCCGTGTGGGTGCCTGACAATGATGCTTCTGTTTGCATGCACTGCAAAAGAACACAGTTCACTGTTTTGAACCGTAGAGTAAGTTACTACGCAGTGATTTTTGTTGTTGTATCGTTAATGTGGAATTAATTCATGCGTAGATGACATCACATTAAATTTCTTGATATTTAAGGGACAGAGATCGATTCACTACATAAATCTTATCTATGGTATCTATGAGTATTTTCCACTAATTCTTTATTTCTTATTTCGTAATTACTTTCCATACCTTAAATGATACGCCTAAATGCCCTAAATTGAAGTATATTTACTCTAAAAATTGGTAACATATGGAATGTTTAATTGTAGCACCATTGCCGTAAGTGTGGTTCAGTGGTGTGTGGCCCTTGCTCATCAAAGCGCTGTGTCCTTCCGGGGCAGAGCAGTAAACCTCTGCGGGTCTGCCTGCAGTGCTTCGACCAACTCAGCCGTGACCGACAGCGGACCAATACCACACCCGCAGGTTAGTTTTATTTTAACCTCTCGTATTGGTAATTTTTACTTATACAGCAGTCTTAATTGTTAAGTTTTCACAAATTATTATACTAGCAAATGTTAACGGTTAAACTTTGATTTCAGAAAAAACTGGTTCAACAGCTTCTCCTCGAACAGTGAGTGGAAACGCAAATGCAAATCCGACAGCAGTTAGTGGGAGTGCTCCGGAAGCTGCTGGGTCGGGAGGAGATTCCTCTGGAGAAGATGACAGTGACGACGAAGATGATCAGGGAAACCGAGCGCAAGATGAAAACCTTTATGAAGTATGTACAACACTTCACTGGACTAACTACTTTAATAAAATTACAGTTACATCGAAGAGTTTTGACAATATTAAAAGAAAATGTATAAATTCTATAATCGTTTGCACTGAAGGAGTAAATCGTTGTATTTTAAAAAAATACTTCGTCAGTATACGTATTCTATCTTATTTCTTATGACACTGAAATTTCGGTACATAATAACAATAGCTTGTTTCACCTGATCAGATGTTACTTTGATTATCAAGAGTTGACATTTACAAAATTAAATAAATATTGAGCATTTAATTACGTAGAGCTATGTGAATGCACTACGAAATGGATTACGCTTTCTCAATTTTTTTGTATCCGTCGTTTTACATTTAAACAAAAATGTCATTATGTGGCTTACTTAATTATGAGTTATATTAATCCTAAATATGGCTTCATCTTTATCCGATAATGGTGTGTAGCGACAGGGTAAAACCCAAGCCTATAAGTATCAATATAAAAATTGTTTCTCACAATCATCAGCCAACTTTCCGCTGTATATTAGTGATGAATTATCTGAATTTGATTCGTATTCTTGTTCAGCAGGGTTTCCGAAGCCATTTTGGTAAAAAAGTCCTTGAGCGATTAGAGAGCATTAGCTGTAAATGATGTCCTGTAAGACATATTATCGTGAATTTCAATTGTGGGTGTATTTGTTTCCTTTGATTATTTTACAAAACTGTTTTTCTGTATGTATGTGTGTTTGTGTATCTGTGATTGTGTGCGTGCTTATGTTTTAGATTGCCGTTATTATTGAAATTTATCTTGAAGGATAATATTTATACATAAAAATATTATCCAATATGTTCGAGACTTGTATAGAGAAAGTAAATTCTGATTGGCTATAGAAAATGTCTACTGCTCACTTTAAGTGAATGCTTATACAAATTCGTATCCCATAACTGCATGAAATCAACATGATTTTCATTAGTCCAATTTGGACATGGTCCTGAAGGTTTTTACTGAATGGCTGACGGCCAAAAATTTATTTTAATAATAATTATTTTCAAATAATTTTATATATAATATCACCCGAGAGAATCAATGTCAATCACTTTTTACTTTCTGAACACACTTCATTCGTGTTTTTTGTTTTTTGTTTTGTTTGAAAAATAATAAACGTGTTATTCAGTAGACATGTTAATTTATTTTCTTTCGTTTGTAAAATAATGAATCGACAAACTGAATAGCAGAGTTAAGTTTGTGTTTTTTTTTACCGTTTTTAACCAAGGACATTTTGATCTGTAAAATATAATTTTTCATCCTATACTAACACAATTATTTTTTTATTCGTATGTCCTGGATTTCAGGACTAATTCTGTAGTTACTGTCTTTAATGTTTACGATTTGTTTTGAGTGGACTTATCCTCATTTCCTGATATCATTTCTCAATCGAATTTTAAAAGAAAGGATATTTGAAAGAAATTGATAGAAAATTAATGATCGATAAAATTCTGTTGAAAAGAAGATGAATGAATGATTAAAAGATATTTGCAATTAACAATTGTATATACATATATATTTATCTTTTATCAACTTAATAGTTTCTATTATTGCCATTTTATTCTGTTCTATATATTTAAATACATTTCTAACCGAAACTTTAATGCTTCTTTACTAAACCTCAACACACCAACTACTTATTATAGAATTTTCAGCCGACCTTCTACAATGACGGTGAAAAGACTGAGGAAAATAACCACGCATCTCAAGACAATGGTGCTACGCCCAAGTAATGGAATCTGCTGCTTACATCTATAACATCTCAGGAGTGGAACAAGAATCCATACCGCCGTTTTCTAATTAGTGAATTATTTCAGTCCCTGTCTGAAATTATTGCTATTGTAATATAACATAATAATACATAATTTAAGTGCCACGGTAAAAAGAAAACTGTATTCTATAGTCGTATCAGACATACTATTTTCACTGTGGCGTAGCTAGAAATATTCAAAATTATTTTCAAATTAAGAAGCGAAAATACCACTACATTTAATAGTGTTCCTAAAATTCTTATTTGCCAGTTTCAATATGACATCATTAGTGGTAGCCCTTTCAAATGTAAAATTCAAATAAATGACTTGAACAATTTATTATGGGACATAACTCAAATACTTTTTTAAATCTGTTATATTAATAGATATAGCCCATTTGTACATTTTTGTGTTGATATAATATATTATACTTACTTAACACAAATAAGATTTAAGGGATCCAATATCCTTGGGCTTTTTTGTTTACTTATATAATGAGGTAGCTACACCACTAATTTTAAAAACACTTTCACCTAAAAAGTAGTTTTTTGACACTAAAGACAGCGTAAATCAAAAATATTCTTGACACAAGCAAGCATCTTTGCTATTCTTAAGCAATACCAAGTCCAGTTTCCTATGGAAATAACACGCACTTTGCGACTATGGACCAAGATTCGTTAATTTTTTTTATTATTCGAATATGGCTCAATTCAATACTATAAATTATAAGTTGGTGTTTTTTTTTAAGCAAATGCAAATGGAGTTCCTCTTATGAAGACATTAAATATATGTACAACAATTTTATTCATTAACATTCTTAAAGAGTCCCAAAATGGACATTATGGTAAATCATGTATTTAAAAAATGACTTATACAATACTATTATATGCATTATCTTTGTAGTACTATTCACTCTTAAAAAACATTTGTTATTTGTTTTAACTGAACTGTTTTTTCAAATGTGTCCATATTTAGTAAATTACAAAGATTATAAATACACTGACGGTCAATGCTTGTCAATATTTATACTCGCTTGCAATATTTATATGCTGAATTTAATGAACCTTAGATAATTTCTAAATCTAGTCTAAATTATTGTTTTGTATTTGAAATTTAAAAAAAAAATGTTTGCGGTAACTTCGAGATTGATGAAAATGATAACCATCAACATTTTATTGTATTTTTTTCTTGTATAATTAAATATTGAATACGATAATGCTGAACAAACTGTTAGATTAACTTACTGAATTCTTGCTTTCATTATTTATGTACAACTTAAAACATATACCTCACATGCTAATAATTTTTTTTTATTTTGAATACATCGTAGTAACATTAGTAGTATAACCTGGAATTATGGTAGGTTTCTTCATCAGATATGAGATTTTTTGATGTGCTATGTATTGAAATATTTTTTTGTTTCATAAAATTGTAATAATCTGAATTAACTAATATTTTGAACCACGCCAATTCAAAATATGCAGCATACAGTTCTCGACAATGTGAATATTTATCTTGACAGGTTATATCATTCTTGAAGATCGGTTATCAATCAATAACTCATCCTATTGGGTATCACTGCTTCAATTAATACTCACTCGTTTAGAAGTTTTCTTTATTAAAATATGATTAATAATAATGTTTATTTAAACATATTATGAGTAGGCAAGTTCTTGTCTGTAAAAAATTACTCATTTCCGTATTAATAAAAATTTTACAATTAACACTTTAAATATGAACCAGTTGTAATGCAGTCTAAAGCAATTTAAATTTCATGCATCTCTATACTGCAATAACTGAATCCGAAATCGCATGTTTTACTGCGTATGTTTGGATCCAAGGCGTAGACCCACTGAGAAGTCATAATGGCCACAGCACTCCATGTAAGAAGATTCTTGTAGGTGTTCTATATATTCTATCTAGCAGCAATGTGAATTTATCATATCTAATGTAAAATATTTTACAAGTCAGTGACAGTTTGAACAGTAAAAAAATGGATAATTAATTATATTTCCTGTAAAACCTCGGTGGATACTATTTCTATATACTTTATCAAAATGATTCTATTTTTTAGGATAAGTTTGTTGGTAATGTCTCAATATACAAAACTGGTCTCATTAAGAAATGAAGTCTGTGTATCATTTTTATAATAAATAATAGTTGTTTCATATTATGTTCAAAATGATGTAATGTATCGGTTTTTATTAGTGGATAAAAATATAATTGTTTCGATCTTTTTTATGTCCATTCAATGCTGTAAAGCTAAATGCAATTTTCAATAATTGTTAACAAGCATAACTGCAAAACAAAATATTGTATCAATAGAAGAAACATTGTCCTTTATTTTTAATCATGCTACATAATATACTTTGATGGCAATTAATTATTATTGCTAAAAATTAATAACATTTCTAGTATGTATTTAAAAAAAATGTGGTTTTGTAGGTGCAGTTTATTTTAGATTAGATTATCCGTTCATTGCGTGAACCAACAAAAGAAATGACATATACCATCAGTAAATACTACTTCCTCGTATAAGAAATTGAATACAGGACATTTTCCAATAAAAACCATTTTCAAATTTAAGTGGTGCATTTGATATTTATGCTGCATCTCGCTTTGTTAAATTTAATATAAATTGCTTCTATAATTATAATATTCTCCATAGGTGACATTGACTATTTTACAGTCCATATTTATTAGTAATAAAATACATTTGTTCACTATTTCAATGGAAATATGAATGTTTTTCAACTATGCCAACACTAATTGGCCCTACCGTCCATTTTGTGTGTTACATACTGTAGTTTAATATTGCATTTTAAATAAAATAACCAGAAAGCCTTCTACCTTTCCATATTTACAATATTATTTTTATATAAAGAACGCAAAAAGGAGACAGTAATACCATATATACCTCCCGAATCCAGATAATTACACCAAGGGCTTATTCTGATAGGCACATTAAATGTCAAAGTAGAACTTGGCAATTCTACAGATTTCTCTATGGTGTAAAACCGTAGTAAATACACAAAAGATTTTGTACATTTATTACACATTTAGAAAGAAAAAAAATACACTCACAGTACAATATGTGTATTGAAGTATTATATTATAAAAACATCGATCATTCACAAGTGATATTGGCTTTACAAGTAATGATTCCTACTGGAATAAGCCCGCCTTATATATTGCATATCAGATTTACACCTGCTACTTCACAGAAAGAGCACTATAATATATTTCAAGTTTTTCTTTGGTGATATTGAAGACAGTTTTCATTATAAATTTGGGAACACTTAAAAGTTAAACGAAGTATCATATTACTCATACTGTTAATTTGTTTTTGCCACATCCAACACAATTAAAAGTGTCCTAAAGATTAAACTTATGACTCAAGAAAATTATCAATGAATATGATGCCTGCATAAAAATATTATATTTCAAATAAACCATGTCCTGTCATTCATCTATTCATTGAAATATGGCTTGATTGTAATATCTAAATGATTAAGAAAATAAGTGGCCTAATTAATGTTTTGTTGGATTTTTTTCAACAGTGAAATTTTTATGAAGAATAAGTGAAATATAAAAGAAATGGACTGACTTTATTTCAATTAACAACTCAATGGCCGTGGACATATGAGTCTTGATAGAACATTGGTTGGTGGTTGTGAACTCATGTGAGTCCTACATCATGCATTTCTTTTCTATGACAAATAACTCGGTTTGCACACTTTATCGCGAATTTTGCTAGCCACCATGTAAAATTCAGCAAAAATCGGGGCTATTCTGCTGTTAATGAAACCACTTTAGATCTTTTAATTCTCTAATTTTAAGTTCGGTCTTTTAATGAATCATGTAATTATCACCTTTATAAGAAATATATACTAATATGTTTTTACAGTTCTCGTAAAAAGCACTGTTGTACAGAGGTGAGATATTTAGTATAATTAATTAATCGTTTACAAAATAACTTGTACAAAAACAGTTGCGCGATGCTATAATATTGAATGTTTACTTTGTGTAGTAAGTTGTTGAGCATATAAATTTGATACTAGAGAATCATTGATGGGTAAAAAATCATATTTTGATGATATAATCAGTTAAAATAATACGGCGATTGGATAGATGGGAGTTTTCATATTTACGAAATGAAGTATAATTACCGCAATAAAAATTGACTGCGGACCCTGACCATTTTAAGATTATTAACTTATTTTAACGGTTTATTAAGTTTGTTTATATATTACATATTATTTAATGCTTTGTATTGTTCTTAAAATGAGCCATCATAGTGGTTAGTTTTTTTAAAAGTTATCCCTTAAGCTTTTCAAACTTATATCTCTTTTCGTTTCAATTAACATAGATTACATACGCGTTAATTATTAGGTTTAAACATCTGTACACCTATATATTATTATTATTATATATGTTGACTATTTCAAATTTAATCTTATGATGTACATCTAATATTGTCAATATTAAAAGTCTATTTTTGTGAAAAAAATTTATATTCTCATACATTTTATATGTTAGGAAAAACTTTCCATTTGTAATAAATATTGAAAATAAATTTGTATCCTGCAAATTATTCATCTTTTTTTAATATTCCCATCCCACACAAAAAATATATTAGCAACCAGAAATGAAATCATAAGCGATTCCAATACTTCAAAAAAAGGTAGTGTTAATAGTTCTATAAATACTGGTGCCCCTCGACTTACGATTCGGACAGAAAATGAAAACAATAAAAAGCATTTTAAACTATTTCTCAAAAGTATTTTATTCAATAACGTGACACCTGCGGCCACTTTTTTTCAATGACAGGATCCATAAGACATTTTTTACCATTCCTTCTCTATGGTGTCAAACGAGATTCGATATTGCGTTTAATTATGTGATTATCTCTAAATATACTTAACACATAGTTCATATTTTAGTTTTCTCCCCATAGTCCATTTATTTGTTGGATAAAAAAGTTAAAAACATAAGTAATTATCAGACGCAACAAAAACAAATTTTTTGTCAAAGAACTGGGCATAACTTTATACACATAAGTGTGTATATGAGCATCAACAATTGCAGATTCTGCTGTTGCAAATATTGCAAAAATAAATACTTATTTGTACATTCTTTCGTGCATTAGATGGAGACAATTATATATATATTCTTTTTGTATGAAATTTTACTTAAGGCTGAGAGGTGTTGGAACGTATCTCCATTGTAAGTCGAGGAAAACCTATATACTACGATGTAACCTGAGGATTATGTCAGTATCATCCAGTCTTTATTTCGAATAAAAATACAAAATGCAATAAACAATTTAACAATGTGGAAGAAGAAATGCTAGCAATTCCTGTTAAAAGAATGTATCAAAAAGTAGGAGCATTTTGAATATGTACAAAATTATATCATTACTGAGCTGATATGGATTCTGGATGCAAATTTCATTAAATTGATATTTAATTTATAGTTATAAGTTATTATGATAGCTTCCTCTGACTGAATAATGTTCAACATTTCTACTTCCTACTATCATATATTTTGTTATCTAATTCAGTTTCATTATATTTTGATTATTAAGCCTTTTTGGATTGATATGCAGAAATACAATAATTTTACATGAATGAAAATGGAAGAGAATATCTTGCAGTCCATTAAAAACGTATCTGAAACTTTCAATGTGATGAGATCTAAAAATTCTCACTAACGTAACGGAAGCCAATATATCAGATTTCAGCTACTAAAGAGTTAATATAGTATATTTACAAGTAGAATACTTGAGTAGTCATGAAATATGAATATATGTACTTCAAATTGAACATCTTTGTCTAATATGATAGTATTTAGATAATCTCTGGATTTAAAACAATTTATTACATTGAAATTTTTATTAAAAATATCTCACATTTCAACTGAAAGTTCTAGAATCAGTATTCATATTTTATTCTTCTGACCATATGTTACATACTTCTAAATTATTTAAAACTGGTAAACTTCCATATGTGAGATCACTGTTGGCAGTGATGCTGACAGTGAAGTTTACCAGTTTTAAATAATTTAGAATTTAAAATCAATTTCCAATATTCCAAAAATATTCAATATTGCTAAATTCAATTAGTTGCAAACCTATCGATGCACTGTCAAACTCTCAACAAATTAGTTACAAAAACAAAATTATGCTCGATCAAAAAAGTATAAGCAATTGTGTTGACTGTTCTTTTCTATTCCGATTTCGTACAGTGACAGACATATTTAACCGTTCCACCGTCCTTCTTCTTAACATCATCTGTTCTGGCTGGTGACTTTTCTTTAGTGGTACGTTCAGCTTCAGTCTCATTGTCTGTCCTTTTTTTGACTGATGATTTTTTAGCCCTATTTCTACTTCTTTTTACAGTCTTAGCCTTTTTGATTACCTTGCTCTTCTTTGAGATCGCTTTAACTTTTTTGGCTCTTTTGCTACGTTTAGTTTTGTAACCAACTTTCTTGGCAAGATTTTTAGTTTGCTTATCTTTCTTT
>JAGVSQ010001131.1:0-31294 GCA_022683975.1 Rhyacophila evoluta | reverse complement strand
TTTAGATATCCACTCCGAAAGAGGAGTATATGTATCTCCACAATGTGAAGACATATTGATAAATTATTTTTCACGAGAATTGTTTGTCAGGCAATTAACCGGGATTTTAAAAATGGGTTTTAGATATAAAATAAATATAAAAATGAAAGAAAGTTACCAAATATTTGTTATAGAGATGGTTCTGGGATAGGATATTCACGAACATGGTTTTAACAATTAGTTATTTATCACAAGTTTTTATTTTTTATATTTTTAGATAAGAGATATCGACATGGCCTTAAAACCACCCTTGCAATAAATATATTCAAATAAATAATATGGTATTTGAAAATTATTTTATTTCCCATGCGCAAAATACTATGCAAATATGAATTTTATTTATTATATTTTTTTATCTGAGACACAGTCGTAAAAGCGGTTGGGAAAATCAAGATGGCAGTGGAAATTCTGAATGGGTGCCGCAACGAAGGTCCAATGGAGGCTGTGATTTTTTTTTCATTTTTGCTCTTGCCAAAAGAGGGAGAATAATATTTTTGACGCCATTATCTGCGACATTAATAATTCATAAGGAGCCAACGAATATTGCCAAAATATCATTTGCATTCAGCGTAGAAAAACCGATTCTCAAACTAACCATTCCATGCGTCATTCGAATATCATGAAGATAAGTTCGCACAACGACTTAAATATTCTTTTTGCTAAGTATACTTTTTTATCTTTATCTAATTAGGTACATAGTAAACAAAGGTTGCGAATTCGAATTCCACACTAACTAGATTTTTAAATCGAAATTTACACATCGAAATAGATGAGTCGATCGAAAACTCATGAAAACTCATGAAAAACTGCCAAGTCATAAATTTGTACGGTAAGTGATAAGAATATGTATCTACATATTCCGGTTTGATTACAGAATATGAGTATAGCATTATTGAATATGAGAGTGAGCAATCAAGATGTGCCAAGTAATTTATCAAATTTAGTTTAGTATAGCACGATTAATTTGGATTCCAGTGATCGATATAAGCATTCAATTAAATTTTTGCATTAAAAGTGCCAAGTCCCACAGTTTGAAAAGTTACTTAATCCAGAAAAGCTTTTTGAAAAAACCGTCGTTTGCTTTTACATACGAACATACTATATTCATTGTGGTCGCTATGTGCGCAAAAATGTAAAACATGCTTTAAAAAACCCAAAAGTCTCCCGATTTGATCTTTCCATATAAAGTATGTAATCCACGTCGATCTTTCCATGTAATATACGGAAACGCTTGACTTTTTTGTCATATTAGTAAATAATATAGTTCACTTTGTTTTGAAAAAATACATTTAGACGATAATAAATTTATGAGAACATATATTACCAACTCAGGTGTGTCAAAATAGGCCATGAAAAAAAGCTTTTCAAGATTATTCATATTCGTTACGCCACAGTATACATCGTGTGAAGTGTGATATACCACTGAAGGCGTCAACTGGTGAACAAAAATATTTCGTTCTGTACAATTCATTGCTGATGTTTCCGATTAAAAATGATCAATTTCGTAGTTCATAAAATGTAACACTATATAAATCATACAATATATTGTATCTTTGAATGATTTTTTAATTTAAATAATCAATATACGGCAGTTATTGACGAGAAATAAGAACTGGACATTAATTTGTAAAAAATGTATTCAGTTTTACTAAGAACTATTGATATTATTATAACTTTGTTTACTATAATAAAAATGAAGTAGGAAATACTGTAAAAGACTGGACAATTTGACGTACAATTTTGTCATTATTAGGCCAGGGAAATAAATATGTAGAACATTGTAACATTGATAAAATAACTATTGTTATAAATTCAAAGTATTTTGCTAACTTTTGCAAATTCGTAAGTAAAAAATAAAGAGAAATCTTCGAGAGCATATTATGTTGAATAGCAGAATAGTTACCGTTTTTACTAACTGCTAAAGACTGGACACTGGGTGTTGGCAAAAAGTAAACATACGAGTTCAAAATTAGCATCGACTGTAAACAAATATGAACGAATTTCGTCGACTCGGAACGTAAACACAGATGTATCTATCTCTGAACACAGAAACTAGTAATTTTGTTACACACATTACTGAGATGATTGTGCTGAATGGAGATTTTATTTTGTCGAACTGTATAAAAAAATTAATTTGGTATAATCACAACACGTCCAAATCGGGTCCTTCCTTTTCGTAGGGCGTATTCTTGAATATATGTATAATGGCCAACTTTCAATTCTAAATAAACTTCTGTTCAAACATCGTCCATGGACAGGATTTACCAGCTGATGAGTCACAACCTCGTACCAGACTATGAAACCAAATCGACAAAATTTCTCGCAAACTTATTTCTAAGAATAAAGTTACCACCATTATCCCGAAAACTAGTTGAGCTATTTGACAATAAAAAATACTTTATTTATTAAAAAAAATATTATATTAAAATACAATACAAGTTCTCATAAAAATATTGCATGCTATGTCGGTTTGAAATTCATTTCATTGCTAAATCTTAAGTTTTTAAAGCTCGTAGAAAAAAGTTTTCTTGATGTTTGTGCAAAATAACAATATCTACTATTAATACTCGATTTTTAAACATGTTTATGCTAACATAATAAGAACACCTGTTTTTATATTATGATATTAATTCGTTAGCGTTCGTGGTGATTCATGGGCGTGCGTCCTGTGAGTGTTATATTCTTGGAAATGTGTACATTCTCACACAAATGTCATCTACACTTAATATAGGTTGACTATCTTGTAGATTTTAAGGTTGATTGACCTTTAAAATTAACCGGAAAATACGGTCGACTTACAATGTAAATTTTACAATATTCTATACCCCGATGAGTCATTACTAGGCTTCACGTGGCTCCGCTCTCTAATGGTCCTAAAGTTCCTTAATGATCCTTTTCGTACTATTTGACGTTAAAAAAACGAATTATGTGATGGTTATTTTTAATACATACACACGTCATTTATTTGGACTTCTTTCTATACACATCGCTAACTTGCGTACAATCAAATTTCCAAGGTAAAGTAAGTATACATAACCTCTTAGATAGATATTAAATGATAACAGTTCGAATATAAGAGAGCTTCAGCGTAGTAGGATGAAGAATTTCTAGATGCATAACAATATAATAGAACAGGAAACTTTGATATGACACAGTAAGTAAACATGTTTACCGGCGTTCGATTTGACTGAAAATCAGGAAGAATATTATACAATTAACTGTGCAAAAGGTGAAAAAAATACTCACTATTTGGCAGAGTCGTTGAGCTGGTACTCATTGGATCGTCCAAAGCACTCTTGGACTCCATGGTCCGCCCACAATCGCTTCATGGCGGCCAGTAACTCTTCAGAGAAAGGTTCTGTATCCTCCATGCGTTGGATAACGTCAAATACCATCTTGCCATCCGTCTGAAACAATATAAGAAAACAAATTATATAAAGGTCAACAATTGAGAATGATTACGCCGTGAACTAGAATCACCGGGTATGAAATAATATAAAAAGAAAACACTTGAACAGCTAATTAGCTAATAACCTGAAAAAACTTTGAACTGAATAAGATTTAGAAAATGGCCAGATTGGATAGGGACAGGTGAAAATTGGTTGCTGGAAGCTTGTGACAATAATAAAAATGATTCTAAATCTAAGTAATTAAATCTAGAAATACAAAATTCAAGTAATTTTTCAATCGCATGCTTTATTACAGGAGTAAACTGTGTATTTAGGAAAAACCTTCTTGTGTATCCAATATTTGAAATGACTTCCGAAAACCCCTTTGTTTTTATTCGTCAACTACGAGCATATGAGATTATTTTGTTCGACGATTTTTCTATCTCGTCATGACTGACGTTATCCATTAATAAAATCATCAATTACTTTTAGAATTTATTTATGTACAACTCGATTGTTAATTTCTTGGATAATTATCATAGTATATATCCAGTTCTGGATCTTTGAATTGATATAAATCTTTGTACAGCTGCAAGATTCAAACATGAAACCTTTGATTCCGAAGCGCAAACGATTAGCAACAAATTTAGCCAGCAAGACGACGAAATTCTAAGATGTAAAACTGAATGCCCAATGATAGAGAGCAAGCTTTAGATTAGGAAAATCCATATGCTATACATTCGAAGTGGTATGAATAAATTAACATATATATTTTGGCGTAAAGAAAGTGCCGAGCGTATCCCAGAACGTATTCATTCACATACAGTTGTCAGAGAGTACTTACTGATGTGTTAAACGAATGACAGTAATAAATCACACGTCAACTTGTCTCTCCGGTAGACGAAAGGTTAGGAAGCGCGTTTGGAGCCAGAGATTGCGAGTACGATTCCCACAATTTCTGGATTTAAAAAAAAAATCAAAAAAGCAGATACATGTCTTTTAGTCGACAAATAATTCGCATCAAAAATAAGTCTAGATAAAGCGAATATATATTTAATCTCTTTCTGCAATGATAATCTCCACGCCGTTGAGATTCATATGGTCTAATTTCGTAAGGAATGTAGTATATATGAATAAACTAGTTGACCGAGTGATATATTGTGTAGGACAAATTTTTAGATATGTCATTGTACCAGGTTGTATGAAAATGACATTTGATAATGGCATTAAAATCCATATTGTAATCTTTTCTTCTGTCGTACCCTTTATTCTTGCATTTGGCCTTGTTATTCTAGTTTTTTTCATCTTCTCAGTAGTAGAAATATATTTTTCACATATATGTATGAACAAGCTCAATGATTTCATTTGATACAGTGAACGATAGTTGACTCCCATTTGCGAGGTCAAAGAAGTATGAGCGAGCCGTTCATTTGGTACTGTGATAGGCTATTTTTGTATGAGTAAACTTCTACCTCGTGACACACTATTAAATGATTCACTCATCATTGTGATTAATTAATAATTCTAATGCATTCAACTGCAAACTATACATACGTTAGTAGCTGATAAAGCTGACTTCCATAAAACTTTTTATTAAGCACACAATTATCAATTCAATATGTATTACTTTAATTGTTAAGTAGTTGTGGTCTGGTGTGGAATGCGTCGATTTTTTTGTGCAATATTATATCGAATGTTGAAAGGAAAAATGAAAACTCACACAGAACAAATGGTATAGGAGTCACAAAAAACGTATATTCAACGATTAGGGACAAAATCAAAATGTTAAATATACACAGCATTGAGTGCACGAAGACTAAAACTGGTGTTTTATTAAGTTTATTTTATTCAAGTTTTCAAGAAAAAATAATGACAATGTAGTGGAAGCCTTTTTTCCTGGTCGAAAATTTCACAGGCGTTTTTTTTCCAAACTTAATTTTAAAAAAGCTTAATTTAGAATTTGTAGTCGGATATTACTGATCTCGCTTGTTCTTTTGAAAAACTATAAAAAAAAACAAACATCTCTCTAAGGATGTTTTTCTAATATAAGAATAGTATTAGTGTCCATGTTCTCATTGATTTATGTTAATTCTAAGATATTCATTTTCAAAACAGTGTACTTGTAATGTATTTTTTTAATACATGTTTTATTATTGCGAGAATTGATTGTCAGACAACTGCTTAACCCAACGAGCATCCATTTAAGTTATGCATTCAAAGATTTTTCAAATCCAGCAGATGTCTGAATCCAATACGCATTTCCCGGATGCGAGGCTCGCACGCTAACCTCTCCGTTACCGGGAAGTAGTTTTTAAAGGAAGTATAATTATTTTGGATACAGTCTGGAAAGTTCTACAATATTATTGAATGATCCGATATGTTCGTTAGAACCGGTATTTATGGACTTATTTTTCCGTCACCTTTCGGTAATTAGTCATCCAAAATTTAATAATAACGGTATAACAAAGGATGGTATGCTGTATACTTATGAGGGAGAACTATATATAAGCATTCTGTCACTTCGCTAAGAGATATAGTCAACGTTACTCTGAGTAATGAACATGCCATAATTGGATAATTGAATCTGATATTTACAATTGATAAATTGTGAATGATTTTAATCAGGATGCAATCTTTGTTGTGGTTAGTGTCAACCATGTAGTCAATTATAATACTTCGAAAATGTTAGGCAAAATGATTCAGATTTTAAATTATAGACACGTCTAAACACCATTTATAAATATGAAGTCTGAAAAAGGCGAAAGATGAAAATTATGCCACAAAAGATGATCTAGAGATGGAGTAGAGTAGAGATTAGCTTGCACACTTCATATCCAGGGAATGAATGTAGGTTTGATTCCCACATCTGGCAAATTAAAAAATACAGGACTGGACGCCAATTGGATTGAGCTGAGCCTGACAACCAATTATGGTAAAAAAATAGTAAGATGTGTATTTAAATTGCGGAGAGCCATATACTTCACTATCGGAGTGGATATATTCATATTTTGTAGATTCATATGCTCTACATTGGGAGCGAACATGGTATAAATAAAAATTTATATATATATATTAGTATTTTACATAATAAAAAAAGTATAAATGGTTCTTCACGGTCTATTTCTGAGATTTTTTAATTTAAAAGTGTAGAAAATAATCTAGAAATGACGATATAGCTGCTTGGAATAAAACCGTACATACGAAATCGTCTTATTCAGGTGTATTAGTTTCAAAACAGATAATCCTACAGCATTCTAACCGACACCACATGCACTAGACTAACGACTTAATCGTAATATAAATGCATCTGTGGCATTGCAGTATAACTCGGTAGTGCAGGCCATATGTACAAATTGGAATTGAATGCACAATAAATTCATTCGAATGCGGTCGTCTGTTTTATTCATTTGCCGATCCAATCAATGCACTTAGCTGCATACAAATTGCACGAGTCGTATTTGAAACAGGATTATGCATTCAATTTCTAATATTTGATACGGTATCGAAGCCATTCGAATGCTAAATGTAATATAAGATATATGAAACAATCGGTAAATATTACGTAGGGCTTTATTGTGTATAAATCATCGCCCTGAAAATATTGAAAATATCTGCAAGCTGAGTAATAACAATCCAAATGGAGACTTTTGAGGTTAACACATAGCTTACGGGGTATGTTTTTAAAAAAAATGTGACACACATGTATAAAATTGGAACGCATTGATTAATCAACCTAAAGTTTGTCCACAAACTCCAAAATATGCAGCGCATATCAATATAGCCAAACGTGTGATTTTTTAAAACAAGTTGAATGTCACCGACAAGCACAGAAATGTGCACACCGCCGCAACATACGGTTTCTGAAACGCACAAATTTACATTTACAGGAGTACGTATATGGATATCCGCAATGTGAAGACACCTTGACAGATAATTTTTAGGAGAATTTGTTGTCAGACAATAACTCAACCCAATGGGGATCCATCCAATCCTGCATTTTCGATTTTTCGATTTCGGAATCGAGCCTTAATTCCCTGGATTGCTAGGTGCGCATACTACTAACTATACGCTACTAGGGTAACAGCTTGTATTATACATACTAGATATAGACGATCGTTATTAGCATTTCTGGCTGGTATCACGAACAAATGTATACCAGTGATTACTCGAAGTGTTAGATTACTCGAAGTGTTAATACGGGATGTATTCTGCATGCCCCCTTCTCAACATGACCTATTTAGCCTCTAGAGGTCTAATGTTTAAAATATTGATACAAGCGATATTTTCAATCACCAGGCTGTGCTATTTATGTTTTGAAATGAAAAAGCTTTAAACTACTTCATCACCTTCATTACCGTTAACATCTCGTATAGGAAGACGTATACCGAGTTGCAACGAGCGTGAATTCTAAAGTGCCAGAAGATTTTCAAGACCTTGGATTGCGTGCAATCAGGACCCGCGCCGTTCAAATGTTCAGATTGTGCATGCTAGGAAAACGCCCGAGTATGATGAACCCATTTACAATGATATTTGCATAATCAAAACAAGCAAAAGGACTTAGAGTAATAAATGTGTGAAAATATGTTAACTGCTAGTTCAAAAATTGTTTTGCACAAGGTCTCCTTGACCACAGCGCAGCATTGGATGAAGTAAAGTATGAATGATTCCTATTTTGTTTTGTTATGTTAACTTGTGTCGAGTCTCAATTAAAATATATCGTCTCATACACCGTAAGATGCCGGTACATTTTAAAAGCTTAATATGTTCTTGTTTAGTTTATTGTGAGAAAATATAAAACTAAATTATCACCAACTTGTGCATAATTTCATTACGTATGGCAAGTCATTATGTTAATTTCTCAATTTTTACTAAATAATTTACGACTGATTAGTCGATTTTAGTATTATTTCTTTTAGTACATACAGAATGCATTACCAGATAATATCGCCTCGACTAATTAGTAGGCAAGTAATGATTGTATGCTATGAACTAATTTTGCTTGCCAGATGAATAATCAATGACAATTCAGTACTTAAATGATTTCTTTTAATTGGTTTACCGAATAAATTGTTTCCACGCAATACTTCGTCTTCAAGAATTAATTACATCAACGGCGTTTATTGCTTGTGCCGATGACTTGACATGTGACATTCCTGAATTAAATTAATACGATAAATCAGTATTCTGAATCTAATGTAGAATACAAACTGTACCACTAATGGCGAACCTTTGTAACCTTGTTGTTTATTGATAACTGCCTATTGTATTCCGAAGTATAGAACCTACCAGTAGTGATGAAAATACAGAGGGAAATGTTTATGATAAACGAAATCGTCTTGAGTATTGAGATCTTCCACCTGAAGAAGAATGAGTTGAGATGGACGAATTTTATAAATTTCTTCAATAGAATATATCGTACTGTTTTTTCCCAATTTTCTCACTACACGTATTTAGTTTGAATTAGTTTTGCTTAAGAAAACGTCGTTTCGATAAACATTAGAGCACGCTCCCCAAGTAGAGAATATGCACACCACGTTGCGCATCCAAGAATCCCTGTCGCCCGCCAGTAACCTTGCGTCCTCCCAGGTCATACCTAACTACAGTAACTCCGCCAAATACATTATATAGATAGTATTTAACGGCCGAGCCAGGTCCAGCGTCGCAGCTTCACTTTGTTAATGACAAGTGGCTGCCCAATGTATCAAGTCATTTTTTGATACAACATCTTTGAGAAAAACATTCTATCAAAATACATCTTCGCATATGCTCCACTTTCGGAAATTCTTCACTTCATGGAGATAAATATATAAAAAAATCAATATAGTTTTTTTATAGTCAAATACGATAAAGAAATTTTTAATTGCTTGTCAACCAAACTCTAAATCGAAATTGACGCTTGTAATTTCTATGCAGCTAACTAACTATATAGAATTTGAACTAGTGATATATTTTGACAAAAGTACACGCTTACTAACTTGTCTACCGTGATTAACACGTGTTAATAGTTTATATGACAAATCACAAATGAACCATAATTATTCATATAAGTTAGGCTATCAAAGTTTATTTTCACGGAAGACTTAAATTGTAAGTAACGATAATTTAGTCACTGGCGACACACGCGCCACAGGTTCTGCACTACTGCCAATAATGAGCTAGTCTCACAGTGAATCATTGCACAACTTATGGACCAGTTTTTATTTCTCTAGAGACAATTAGTGGGTAATCGTCGATGGAATGTGAAACAAGATTGCAATACATTATTCATCTCTGCAACTGTTAAGTGAGGTTTCGCCGTATAAAGCTGTAGTTGGTATACTGTATTGAATATGGTGATCCTATTTTAAAAGCTCCAAGCTCATAAAAACCATCTGGTTTGTTTTATATACATATTAAAATATCCAAGTTGATTATTTTCATGCATGAAATACGTATTAATTGACACCCACATTAGCATTGATACTGATTTGTGTTATTTTAATTATGTAACATAAAAATGCAAAAGTTTTATACAATAATAGTCAACGAAAAAATGCTCATGTTACTGGCAACGTCAAACCAATCAAATCAATATTTCCGCATTACTCTAGAAATAGATATCTACCCTTCACAATAAAACAAGAAATATATTTTTATGCATTTCCGATGCAAATTCATGAAGCATAAATTGATGCGAATCGTCATTATTAAAATTCAATATCTAAATTATAAAATAAAAATACTGTGCTCCTATTTCGTCATAAAAACTCCTCTAAAAAAGGCAACAGTGGCGAGTGAAATATTCACAATTTTCATTTCTAGGTTAACTGTTTTTTTTTTATATACCATATTCATTCCCAACATGGAGCATATGGATCTACATATTGTCAAGACATCCACTCCGAAAGAGGTGTATATGTATATGGATCCCCGCATTGTGAAGACGTCTTGACAGATTATTTTTCACGAGAATTGTTTGTCAGACAAGTACTCAATCCAATAAGTATCTAAGTCCCGCATTTTTCGGATTTTTAAAATCCGACAAATAGGGATTCGAAGCCGCATTCCCCGGATCGCTAGGCGCGCACGCTACCAACTACGCTACCTGGGAGACTGTATTACTTTAAATTTAACACCATCATTGATAATCAACAAGATACAATAATGTGATGTATGCAGCCAAGTATTGTAATAAATTTGTAAAAACTGGATAAATAAAAGTAATATAAATTACCAATAAGTTTAAATCTATTCCTGGAAAAGCTAGGTAATAAAGCTAATATATAATAAATATAGATGGCCACAAGTTGACAACACGTATCATACATTTGTTAAATTGTTCAGGAGAACGATCAACATTATAAAAAATGAGTATTGGGAAATTAATGCAAATGGAATACATTTATATTTTTATAAGGTGTCTTGGTCGTTCTGAATAATTTAACAACTGTATGATACGTGTTGTCAATTTACGGTCATCGATATATAGATCCCAATATTCAGTATTATGTAACTACTGTAAAATGTATAACTAGCTAGTGTGTTGATTGAGAATAGTGTGTTTAGGATACATACATATTTTAAACAAAAAAAAATATTCATGATTATTAATCTATATCACCTAAATAAATGATATTTAGATGTCTAAAGATATATCCCCCGGTTAGCGTAGTTGGTAGCGTGCGCGCCTAGCAATCCAGGGAATGCGGGTTCGATTCCTCTTCTGTCGGATTTAAAAAATCTAAAGATGCAGGACTGAATGCCCATTGGGTTGAGAAATTGTCTAACAAACGATTCTCATAAAAAATCTCGGAGATCCATAAGTGTATAAGATATATCCAAATGTGTAGAAAAATATGGAGCTTAAAAGCTTTTAGTTAAATGTAGAAAAAAAGTTTCTGACCAACATCAGTCGCCGAAGTACGCACAATTAACAACGCAAAAGCCGAGGCGACCATAGTATACATACATCGATGCAATTATTCTTTCTTATTTTTTTAATTCACGTCGGATATGGGAGGTTTCTATACATAACTATCGATCGATAATGCTAACGAATAAGCTTACGGTTGCGTTCACGTAGCGGATACTAATTAAAAAATAATATTATTACTCAGGTGAATTTCATTGTCGATTACGACAACGTTGTTTATATTTTAATAATATTAATTAAGAAAATGTAAATATTATACAAGACATAATTCTTCGTGAGTCTCTAATCCATGATGATATCCGGTGAGTACCGCCAGCCTTTTTTACTGCTCAATAAATCTCTGAATGGGCAAGGGGAGAGGAAAGCAGTACCTCTGATTGAGATTAATGGCCGAAAGGGGAAATTCGATAGGTGAGAATTACGAACCATGATCGAATCATAATATTTTATCAATGTGGGAATAAGCTATCGAAATGATGCCATCGATCAATGTTTGTGAAAAAATATGTATTGAGTAACATTTATTCTTCCTTATCCACATCCTATAGTGTGGAGCATACAGCCATCAGGTGGCGTATCCAGGATTTACTGTTACCCACCAGTCGCTTTCCGTCCTTCCAGGTTACTAACTTCTGCGAATAGAGCCTGATAGGACGCTGAAATCCTTCCGGTCAAAAGAAGCAAGTAGGACTCAGACACTCCGGAGGCATTCACAGCACGTTCGTTGCCAGTTTCAACCACGGTTAAAGTTCAGTTAACTATATTCATGAGCTTATTTTATGTTTAAATATTATTATTATTGAAAACCTCTCCGATAGCGTAGATTTACTCCCGGGACATTGCCGTCGAATAAAGTAGATCGCTTCTCGATATCAGAAATTCAGGGATACGCCTAGTTAAGACCAGGTGTAAGGAAGGGGCGGGTGGATGATCGGCACATTAGGTATGTTACGCCTAGTATCCGGAGAATGCGGGTTCGATTTCTACATCTGCCGGATTTTTAAAGATCAGAAAATCCAGGTCTGGATTTTGCGTGAAAAAATAATACGCTAATATACGTCTTTCAAGTCCGGATGTCCATATACTCCACTTTTGAAGCGAACGTGGATAAAAAATAAAGTTTCACACTGTTTTCCAAGAGATTTTTTACCGCATGTTTTTTTTGCGCATACATAAAATGTGCGCATATTCTTAATCAATTTTTTAAAATTAAATTTAAAAAAGATCGAAAGCGAATTGGATCTTTTCTGCATATATACGCCCATATCAGACAGTGACTATTCTCTTCAAAGTTGTTATTTATTGTCGTTTGATAACTCCCCTATTTCACAGGTATTACAAGCTTTACTTAAATTGTATATACACTTAACGAGTTAGAGATGGTGCATCTGAGGATATGTTATATAATTCGTATGTGTGCAAATAATATGTTTAGATAGGGTGGTACAAGCACGCAAAACAGCTCGTACATTCCATGTATCGATTCATGCGTCAGAATGAAAACCGACCACGTTTCTATGAGGGCTTATAATATACTTGCTGCAAATTTGCTACCTAGCCTCACTGAAAGGGGAGAAAATTTATGAAGCGTTCGAGTGTGAATTTAATAATTTACTGCAGATTTATTTTTAATGACGCACAACATGAAGTGGCAAATATGTTTGAATTTGTAAAAGACATTTTATTTACAATTAGTCAAATGGCCAAAAGACTGGATGAGTCTCGTATTTTTGTGACATAATACATTCAACCCTCGTATAATACGGTATGTATTTATATAACACGATTCCGATTTTACACGGTCGATGAATTGTGTTAAATAATCGTATAACACGGTTTTAGAAAGAAAAAAATCATATTAAACTGTCATATTCGACATGCGCTATTTGTTAATATTTTTTAATGTTTTATACTCGATTACTTATATGAAAATTCATATAAATATATTTTAATTCAATTTTATGCCTGCATCAGGGCATTTTACACACTTAAAACATTGTAAAGTTGAAAAGTCATTTTATAACCATATTAAAAGCTTATCGTTTGTACATAAAAAGAGAATTTGAAAAACAGAAGAAAAGAAATAGTTCCTAACAAGACAGTTAAGACAGATCGTATTTAAGGGACAATTCATTCTCACTCAGGTGGAAGATCTGAATAATCGAGACAATATCATTAAACATAAACATTGCCCTCTGTAGATGAGGTATCACTACTGGCAGGTTAGTTCTACATTTAGGAACAGTTTTGCCCTCGATTTTTCAGTTAGTTATCAGGTATAAAATCCATGAAAATTTTAATTGAATAACCAGATTCGAATTTAATTGAAACAGCAGTACGATTAAAAAATGAAAGCTGTATCTATGTAGTGGTTTAAAACTGTGATTATGGGTTTGGTTTTAATATTATAAGACTCAAAAAACTTGACCTTACTGTTAATAACAAGGGTAATTATCATACTTTGAGCATAAATCGTAAAACCCTTTTGTCATACTCGTCAATGTCAAATAAAACACAACACTAAAAAACGCGGAAGTCAATTTAAAAACCCCTTCGCCTAAAGAAACAAAAGTAATTATTTGTGCATATTTAAAAATATTTTTTTTTAGAAATGCAATATTTTTTACAAAGCAAGCGTGTCGCATTGGACAAAGGAATTGGACAAAGCTTTCAGTGAGGGGAGGTTCTGTGAGGGAGGGAATAGGGGACGTTTTCAGTTAGAACAGAGGCAGTCGACCATTTACAGACAAGAGAAGTATATTCTATAGAAATATTAACACCGTAAAACTAGTCTCTGCCCAGTAGTAAAAATAAGACATTGGAAATGATACAGCTGTATAATTATGTGTTACATATTTCTCCTTTGTGTCTTATATTTTTCATGAAAACATACGAGTGTGTATAGTTACATATAAATATCGCATATTTTCTTTGATTATAAATCTAAAATCATTTTTACTTGTGATACCTTCTACAATATAGGAAGTATCATTTTATAAAACATATCAAAAGAATTAATGATAAAAATATTAAGAAAGAAGATATTTTTTTCATAATTTTCAATTAACAAAAAATACAGTGCAATTTTCCCAGGGATGCAAGCACTTGTGTGTTGTTTTTTTGAGAAAACTTATATCTAATCATTCCATAGTGCCTCATGACACCCAATCCATTTAACTATTTAAACCTTGGAATGCTAAACATCGATATATCGCTGTAGTGATAAGACCGATAATTGTGGTAACAAAGAATTTCGGCCTGTTTTATATCGTTAGCTTACTGCCTAGTTAGACCTTTTATCTCATTTTTTTTAACGAAAACGTTTTTAACGCCAATTATTATCATATGTAGAAAGGAAAAAGTACGTAAACCAGATTGAATAAATATTACAGGAGGCATAAAACGTGTATGTAATGATTTTGAGCCAAAGTCAAAACATTGCATAGACGCAACAAATAGAATATTCATTTGATAAGTTATTAAAAAAAAAGTCAAATTGATTAGGTAGGTGCCCCTTCCTTTTCCTGGTCATAAATTTTAAACACCATCTTTTTTTCAAACTTAAAAGATAAATTTAGACACTGATTCGGCATTTTCAGCTTACATCCTTTTGATAGAATGTGTATTAAGTTGTATGAATTGTGATTATCGAATAAAAGCTATTTTTGAAAATTGATGGATACATCCTTTTTCCTTTCTACAGTTGATAATAGATTCGACCAAGTTTTCGTAAATTCTTATCAATAACATTTTTTGAAAGTAACATTTCTAGATACGACTTTTAAATCAACACAGATAGCATTACAACAACAATAGAACAGGCGAATTAAATTAAATTTAATGTTTTAAATCTTTTTTTCAGGTGACGCTACAAGATAATGAGTCAAAAAATGGCTAACAATTAATCATCGTAAAATTTTATGATAATAATCTAAATCGTATGCATATCAATATAATATTACCTTCGAATGATTTGAATCATTTTATTAATAATTTATAAATGTCAATTTTTTTTTCAGCAGGTGAAACATAACAATATAATATGTACAGCTTCGATTCAAACAAACCTTTCCGTTTTGTTTCCTCATTATATCTTATTGATTCATTTATATTGTGTTTCCAACAAGTTCTCAACTTCTGTTTCGCGCAGCAGTGGCAGTGGGCGGAATAGCAAGGGAGACCAAAGGCGGCGCCTTGATGACTACACGCGATCGCAGAAACCGTCGCACTCCCCACTGCCGACCGCCGAGCGAACGGCTAGCTACGCCGAGGGACAACAATATCAAAACTATTTAACTAGTTATTTCAAAAGCGAATTTCCACTACGGTATACTGAAATACCTCCTGTCGTCAAATAAACGGAATTCTTCCATGCCGGAAACGGAAATTAATTATGTTATTTTCGTGTTGTCTTGCCTTAATATCCACTGCGGTGTATATATAATATCATAGAGTAAGCCAACCCTCTATATATATATACAGTAAAACATAGCATTCAAAGTTATCAAAAGAACAATCTGTCTTCACAGCGTAAACCATAGAAATCTATATGCTGCACTTTCGGAGCGGACATGATATAGAAAATATGAATAAATAAATGGACTAATCAAAATACAAGTGATCCTTGAATTGCGTTTCTCGAGCGATTCGCTATTTAGCAGTTTCTTTAGTTTCATTGCCACCACTTTCGATACATTCCAAAACTTGATAGTGTGATTCTAAGGAAGAACGCATATTCCAAGTGGGTAGGGCAACAATAACTTGTAGTGTGTTTTGTGTTCCAGAGGAAGAAGAAGAATTTAATAATCTCTCGATATTCTCTTTGCCATGTTAGCTTAGAAAGAGAAGCATATGTATCTTCTCAATGTGAATACATTGAAAGTTTTTTTTTCATGATAATGGGTTGTCATCTAATTGGTCAACTTAATCCAGTCTTGTAACCTTGTATTTTCTGTATCTGTGAGAATCGAACCCGCAATCTTGTAAACCCTCCACCATTTTAAGTCACGTTATGTATGTCACCATATTTTTATTGTAAAATAGATATTTGACTGTGTAATTAATCGCAAGTTATACAAAATTTGACACAACACGAACATTTTGGTGGTTAAACTGTTGTACGTTTCTCTGCCAATGGTTTCTAAGTGTGCAGAATATTATATCAACATTTAATCTCGCGCGCTTTCGTGTATGTTTTGCTCTACATTCATACAGTTAACTTTTTTACGCAGCATCAGAAATATACGTAAGCCGAGAGGCGCCTGTAAATAAATAAGATCTCACAATAAAAAAGTTAAATGGGTCAGAATGCTGTAACGAGTTTTTTTATAAGAATTCACATATCCAAGTTTATTGATATCCACGGGATTGGATTTTCGATAAGATTAACGTAATGCCTCTGCAGACGATTACTGTAAACCTAATGGTAACTAACATTCATCAATCATCGTTGTTGGTTTTCATAATTTACGTTGAATTGGCTGTGGGCATGAACACTATTAAGTAGTACGTTTTTATTGGGTCACTTGGAAATTGCTACAATCTAAATTGTTAATATAACAGCTTAATTGATTACTGCGAGTGTTTTCTTTAATCTGTAACCAAACAACAACTTTGTAGTATAGGAGAAAGAACATTTAAGGATAAATGGTGCACACCTGCTAGGTAAAAATATATATAATTTTAACTGCGCACCATGAAGATCCATATCTACATTGTGCGCAGAAGTTCACTCCAGATATGCAGTATATAGATTTTTGTAATGTAAATACATGTTTTGAGAGTGTTTCATGAGAATTAGTTGTCAACTGATAGCTCAAAGGACATCCAGTCCTATATTTTTAGATTTTAAAGAATCCAGCAGCTGTGGAAATCAAACACGTAATCTCTGGCTTAGAAGAGAGCACGTTAATGCCTTAGCCACATTGGAGAGAATCTTCAACAACAAATGTATGCGAATAAATTGTCACTGTTAAAATTAGGTCAGAAATTGGAATCTAATCTCAAGGTACAAAAAGTTTTTCAAGTGGAAATAAATAATATTGAAGTTCAAATGAGCACATATCATATTATGTTATATTTATGCTAGGTTTGACATTATTCAGAAGTATTTTAAAATACTTAAGCATTCATATTCCAATAGAATATTTCAGGACTCAGGTGGAAGAAGAAATGCCGGAGATACTAAAGTTAGAAAACGGACCAAGCCAGTACGTTGTATAATAACATTAAGTCGTCTAACATATCGTAAGAGTATAACAGGCTTAGACACGTGATGCGTATGCTTCTTGAGTTAAAATTTTGGTTGCCTCTTCGTTCGTGTAAATTCGATAATGTGAAACACCATTGGGTACCATCCATGAGATGTATTCGGCACTGCAGATGTACTATTATGATGTACATATTCCGTGGTAGAATTGCCTGACATGTGTAATTTTTAATTCGATTGTGTTACGCTTAAAAACTGCAATTGACGTCAATGGATACTAGTTTAACTTTATAGGACGTAGAGCGACTGACTGGTGAAATGTGATAACCATTTCTTCAAGACGCGAAGTAGATAAAATAAAACAATAAGAAAAGAAATAAAAGCTATTTAAAGGGGAAAAAAATCGATGAATCATAAAAAATACTGTTGAAAAAGCTGAAAGTCCGTTATATATAAGTAGGTTAGAGAAAGTATATGGCGTCAAATATTCAATACATGCTACTAGATCGTCGAGATGCGATCTATAAATTTGTTTTTGGGCTTGTTGTTTCTTCCTTCTCGTTATCTAAACTTACATCCTTAATTTTTAAGAACATTACTCTATCTGCTATTTCACTTTCAGCCATGGTATAATATCTAGGGTCACCTTCATCTAATTCTAACCACCGCAATGCATTTTCTTCAGCTAATTTTTTTCCAGTAATATTTTGTATTATCCTACTGAAATCAGGAACTTTTAACGATTCTAAATCTATGCCTGCATCTTGGTCATCAAACAATTTCTTCCGAACATTTTCCAATGTTTGCAATTGTATTTCTTTATGGATATTTTTTTCGTTATATTGACGTTCTACTGTATTAGTAATACTGTGAGGGGTCACAATAATAGTTGACTTTAAGGGTAGGAAAATATGCTTTACACATGCAAGTTTTACGTTTTCTAAGAGAAAATTTAACACGCGATGATATGTGACGCCCTCATGCGAGGCGTATCAAGATTAAAGAAGAATGGTAATTAAGTCCAGTGTTTCAGCTTTTAATCCAGCAACTAACTGAACGGCGTCCCACCTGTGGCTGCGTGATTTACCAGCAGGAACAAAGGCTGGCCGAACGCTACGAACAACCGATCTTATCTTATCAAGAGTATCAGCGCACGCAAGGCGTTTTAGCAGGTGAATTTATGTTGTTTTTGCCTGTGGTCAGTGTTTCGTTCAGTTTCCATCACCAAACATTGTTAATCCATCAACGAATAGAAACATTTACATTAACACATAAGAAAACATATCTTGATATCTGTTATATGGTCATCGAGCTGTTAAAACTCCCGATGCCCAATCATGATACGTCAATAATCTATCCGATGATCAATTTTTTGGCTCTTCATACTTTGGTAAAGCCTCTAATGTTTCTTATAGCACCTAAATTTAAATATAATTGAAGATAGAAACCTTCAATGTATCATGTCTTACTATGATAGCACGCAGTATTTTCGGTCCCCTGTTAAATTTCAATTTTGTCATATCGGAGCTCCATGATGACATGTATGGTATAACAACACTGGAATAATTATATTGAATATGATATTGACCAAAGTGGCGCTGACCTTTTTAAAACTATTTACTCCACATTTTGTTACCACGTTCGCTGCGAAAGTAGAGCATACGGATCTCTCTAATGCGAAGATGCCCACCTCCTAAACGTGTAGTATACTGATCTCCGCAATATGAAGACTTATTTGGATAAATTCGGTCGTCAGCTAATTGTTTGTAGTTTGATTGCTAAGTAATTTTCATCGATCGAGATCAGCTAATGTCAATGATACAGAAGAGTCAACCATATTTAACCCCTTCTACTAGTGCCCAGATGCATGTGTCATCAAAATGGCGGCATGTACTCTTAGTACACATTTTTATCGAAGCTCTGACGTCTTATTAATGGAGAATTTTATTAAATATAAAACATATTTAAGGTTCGTACGGAATACTGTAGATTTTTTAATGAATTAAGTTTCAATGAGTTTTGATATCGGTAAAGCATTGTAGCGCCGAAAGGGTTAACAACTGTGTGTACTTGAAGATAATACCAAACAGTAAGTGAGTAACTAACTCGCTTATCGAGTTCCAAGCTTTTCACGTAGCTGCCAACTTGTGCAGTTCCATGTCAAACTTTTAAATGAGTTTCACAAAGAACCGACTGCTGAGAAGAACAACATACCCATTGTAGAAAGAATCTGCAAAGACGCGACTTTGAAGAAAGAATTGTAATTTATTTTTCCACAAGAGCTTATATACTGTCATTTTTAAATGTTATCTTCTTTTTCCTGACACTTTGACAAAGAAAGCGTGAAACTACTTGATATTAAAATACATAAAGATATTTATGTTAATTGTAAAAAACAATTATTGGTATATTTATACTGAAATTTGAAGTTTTACAATATGATTTCCCAAAATAAAATATATGGATTAGAGGTCAGCTTAGCGTTAGCCTTATCCGAGATATGCGGGTTCGATTTCCACATCTATCAGATTTAAAAAATAATCCAAAAATACAGTACTGATGCCCATTGAGTTTAGCAAAAAATAATCTGTCATGGCATGTCTTCACATTGCGGAGATACATATACTTGGGTACTATACCATATATCCATGTTGTATGTGAGTACAATAAATTACTTTAAATGCGGGTTTCATCTTTCGGCATCATCAGGCTGCTAGTCTAAGTACCCACGAACAGAAAAATGAAGCTAATTCTATAAAATATTAACAAATTTTCTATAATATAATACTAAAACAAGGTCGGTGTATGATGTCATAGAATGATTTGCAGTATCGAAGCGGACATTTCAAACGCTATTAGTAATACACAAAATACACAATAATAAATTACACTTACATTGTTTCAACACTACACGTACATGTCCACTGTGTCGTAGCTATGACCTTAAGAATGTGGATTTAACTTGATTCTGATAGATTGCTTTTGACTAGAATCACTTATTAGCCAATCGCTCAACTCATTCAATACGCATCCACGGGACCGGAACTCGCGGTCTCCAATGTTAAAACTCGTACGCTAGCTTACTTGACCACCAATACACAAATATAGATCTCCACAAAGATTTATTTCATTAGATTATTTTCACGATGTCTGGTTATCAACCAACCTACCGTCCATACTATTGGGGATCCATCCATAGTCCGCTGCTAAATTCACATAAAAACATGCCAAAAATATCGTCACCTTGGAACGAAAAATTACCAACTGACAAATTAACAGTTTTGGGGTAGTGAATATTTTGTGGTTGCAATAATTATAAATGCAATTAATGCCTACGCGAAAATTAGTTATTATTTTAATAATTGTGGTTGTATTCAATCATTTTTGATCCTTTTAATATAATAATAACACAATCAGATCTGCAAATTACCTATATATATACAGTGTACTCTTGATGGTCCGTGCTAATGCTTGTAATTATATGAAATATGGATGATTTAGCATTGCCAATGAAATACTTGTCGTCAGTCGTGTCCTGTGGCCCGGCCAATCCAAATTGCTCTACTTTGAAAATTTAGCACGGATAATCCACAACCCGGATACGCCACACTCAGATAATACCGGTATTTTTGAGATTCAATTATTATTGATCGACTTGCAAATTATACTACGACGTATATAACTAATTTTTATAAAAAAAATAATAGATAATGCCCTTTCGCTCTACGGCGACGATATATACAGCTGCGGGACAAGAACCGGCGCCAAACAGTTCTGAGAAATTAACAAACATGCATGCACTCGGCTGTGGCTTTGTGTGTGATTGTGATATTAGCGGTGATATATTTGTATTAGTGAATTACTGAACACAACATATATTCCGCTGACTAACAAAAACATATTACTAGAAATTGACGTATGCGCAACCAATTTCAACCAGTCGCAACCACAATAAAATTATCGTTGACTTGATAATACAGCTAGTCAAAAATATACATAATTACTCTCTACATTGTAAGATTCGGTTTCAGAAAGAAAACTTTGTTTTTATATCGCATCATTAATTCTCTACAGCTAAAAGTATACTTATAATATAACAGTAAAAAAAGTTCTAAAATAATCATGCGTCAACAGGTCGGGATTAAGGATGGGTGCTGCACCTTAAATAAAGTCCCGAGCGGTCAATTCGACGGTCGGCCGACAATACGTAATAATGTGTAATTATTATTACCAAGGGATAGGCATGCACTAACTACTACAGCCCTTGTTAGAGTACAGGCAACATAATTAATTAAAGGTTTTATTTATCACAAGGGGATGTTAAGAATGTCACAGAAAAGAAGTTTATTGTACGCATAAATAGGGGTGCGCCAGATTTCATAACAGTACACTGAGACCGCTGATAATACAATATACGATAAATAAGATACATAAAATAATTTTAAAGATCTTTACAAGTAATTTTGTATGGATGTTTCAAATACGTAGTGTACAAAGAGCGTCCCCGGTGGCTGAAAGTTAAGGGCGCGCGTTTCGGTGCTGGACGTAATGAGTTTAAGTCCCACAGCTATCAAGAATTAAAAAAATAGAAGTGCAGGGCTGGATTCTTTGATGATCTGTTAAAATAAGTCTCTATACAGTGGAAATATGCTCCACATTCAAAGTAGACATGGTAAAAAATAAAGCAAGATTTCTTTATTTATTTTTGTGTGAAAAATAATAAATTGGCCAAAATAAGCACGACTAGTTTTCGTGTTACAACTGCCTCGACTTACGAACTGTCGCGCTGTTGAAAGAACAGTATGCAATTCAGTGTAACTATATAGTGTCCAATAGTGATTTGGTTGGTGTATTTATATGTTGTCATACTATGTTTTATTATTGCCCATAAATGTTATGATTCTACAATAATGATAAATGCATCTTGAGGAAATACTTGTAAAATGGTCAGAGATGACATAGAATTCTCGCAAAGTAATGAACACAGACATTGGGTTTTAGAAACCAAATATTTAAAACATATTAGCTTTCGAATACAAGTTAAAGCGAATCCATGTTTTCGAGGAAATCAAATTCAAAATAATAATCGAGAAATTTACGATAGTTTTGCAAATGACATATGGAATTACGTAAATTTGAAATGAAATACTCGGATTGAACCATTAAATGGATGAATCGATATAGCACAGAACGTTGCAATGAATAATAAATTAGTATTTGCAGTAGACGGCGTACAATTTCAAACCATCGACAAGCAGTTGGTTATTCAGTACGAATTGACTTGGCATACTCGACCTACAAATGAATAATTTATTTATTCCGAGAAGGATATTCGACAAGCGCGACAATAATATACACAAAACGAAACTACTTCAGTGTCAGTAATAAAAGAAAAATCGTAATCCTTTTTCGATTTCAATAAATCTTTTACGTATTATATGATTTCACTTTCAGTATTTTTGATTTTATAAATCCTTCTAGAGTTGCTAGATTTCAATTCAAAGCCTCGCCATCTGTTACCAATCGGTCATCCAGGCATTCAAATGCCCATTGTAGTTGAGTGATAGTCTGATAATCAATCCACGCAAAAAGGAATCTGTCAATACGTTCTCAGATTGTTGAAGTTCATATGCTTCATATTTGAATCGACTGGTTTAAGCTCAAATGGTGTATTGAAATGGTTTTGTAGTTTTTTTATATTGACGATCATCATATATTTGTAACGATAGATACGTTTTATTAGAGTATGTTCACTTTTATTTCCTTCGCATGTCCGTTGCACAGCCGTTCTATTTTAACACAACCAATATTATTAATCATATCATTGTAGAAAGGAAAAAGGAAATGAAACGAAGTTTTTCAAAATAGTTTTTTTCAATAATCACAATATACAACGTAATACACGTTCTATCAAAAGGATGTTCTGTTAATGCCGAATTAGTATCTAAATTTATCTTCAAAGTTTGAAACAAGGATTACATGATAAATTTTCAACCAGGAAAAGGGACATCCACCAAATAAATTTTATTAATTTTTCTAACACGTTGATCGCCAATAGGATTTTCGTAAAATGTCCAAAAAATGTTTTTATGTTTTTAGGTTTTTAATTTAATATTAGGTCGAAAAACAATTATTTAATTTGTTTTGAGGAGATTTATTGTGTGATTTGATGTGTCGGCCACCTATCACATTCATGAGTATATTTTTTGGAACCATGAAGATATCCTAATGCCATATCGTAGTAAGATAGAAAAAGGTCATGTCGGCGAAGTTTAATAGTATTTTAATAGAGAGCGCGTAGCCTACAGCCAGAATGACACTCTGAAGTTAGGTATTCCGTGTCAGCCACCGATGGCCGACATGGCCCAATTGGAATACCTCGGCGTCGGTCACCGGTGGCTGGCATGGCGATCAACGTGGTTAGTCTAGAAATATAAGCAATGACACATTGTTGTATTAATCAATGATGTTTTGGATAAATCATTGATGAAATTACAACAAAAACTGATACGCAATATAATAATTAATAGCAACCTTTATTGATAGAGGAATTCAAAGGCATTGATTGATTGATAACAATAATATCAAGGAAAATGATATAAAAATGAATGTTTTTTCAAATTTGCCGAATATTGTATTTATTACATCATGGAAATACAATGAAAATATTATATACAATGCGATGTTTTTCCTAGGATTACTAAGTGATCACACTCCAACACGGAAGTGGCTTTATTAAAACTAACTATAATATTTTTCCATATACAAATTAGTAACGAATACTAATTAATAAGTATTTATAACAGTATATTGGTTGATATTAACGATAAAAAAATGCGCGCATAACAATTTTAAAAAAATACTTAAATAAAATTGTCAAGTATTCTAATCACAATATATTATAAAATCGAGTCTCCAATGAGTGTAAATTATTTGAAAACTGTATTCTGCTGGTGCTACTTTATGGTAGCGAATTATGTTACCTCAAGACTAAGAAATTTGACTGATGTGGTTTGACTTCGTGAGATATTTGAGGATTATAGAATATGCCAATCTGTTAGTTTAGGTCATGTAGCAACGCTGGAACCGGGTGTTAAGCATACTTACCTCGTTTTTTGGCTGGCAGGATTTCGACGTTCTGGCGGGCTTTTGGATACTATTATATTTGCAGGATATATTCGGGGGAGTTTAAAGACGGTGGCGTGACGGGAAAATAACTTCCTTTGGATTTAAACTTAGCATAATTTTTAATGCGGTGTATTAGGATGAGCGGAAAGGGTTATTCTTACCGACTTTTCGACGTAATAAGTTTAATCAAAATGTATACCATCGATTTTAATTGTATTTTAGTGAATTCACACACCCAATGGTTATATTAGAGAGAGCTCAAAGAATTTAACGTGCGTACCATTTGCGTATTGCAGACTTTATAGCACGTCCCGATATAAGTTATGGAAAAGGATTTTCAATTTTTGTTGCGACTTACTAATAGTGGGTCACAAATTTGGGAAGGAAAGCTCGGCGAACATAACGTGAGTTTTGTTTGCGTATTGGTTCAGGCTTTATAGCGTATTTTTTTTTTCTAAAGATCTCAAAGCTTTGAAAGTGTCGACGAACTCGATGCTAATAAAAAAAACGCAAAGAAAATGATAGATGCGATCATATGGAATCCCATCGCATCGGATCGTTTTCCATTCTATTATGATTGCTCTTTCCATTTTCCCGTTACGGTGACGAATCGCCGGTACTGTCGAAAGCACGTCTTTATCTGGCTGTATATAATGCAAGTGAAATGTACGCAAACAATTCGTCGACACTGATTGATCGTATTCGTTCGACAGTGCTGCTTGTGAAGCCTTCAAACGCAAACCTTTCAGCAACGCGATAAAATGATTGCCCAAACTGTGGAGCTGATAACGCAATGATAGCATGGGCTGATAAGCGATAACATCAGGTAAAATGATATTTAACTTCTAATTCTAAAATCAATACAGGTCAAGCACACTATCGAAAAATATTGTCAAGCTGCTTGATACAATTTATTCTTTCAGATTTGATAGATAAATATAAAAAGATACCAACATACTACGATTAATTAAACATATTGTCGTCGTGAAGCGAAAAGTCACTAACTAACATATTGATAGTTTTAAGATAATGGATGTTTTGAAAAAATAATTATGAGTTTATTCAATAATGTCAAGTCTTACGATATAATAATGACACAATAAGATCTGTAAATTGTATAAGTATATAAAAAATAATTATATATTATTCACGATATCGGTTATTTTGAGATTGAATTATTAGTATTTTTACTATCCTCATATATGCGGTGATTAAAATCATATGTCAACATATATTATCACTCATGACAACTGCTTAAAATGTCTGTCTTCTGGTTTTCAAGGTGGGTTGTAACCTTTAAAAAAATGCCTAATGAACGATTGTCTGCTTTTAGCGCGTAAATCTTATATTTCATGTAAAATGTATTTCATGATAAGGAACCAAGCGGTTTAGTAGTTCCTTTTTGAAGATAAAACTTATTTCCATTATAAGATCATTTTATATTTTATCAGCTAATACCAAAACTTCATTTATCGTTTTTAATGTGAGACGTGTGGCTGCTTCGCTGCAACTGCTTTCTGAGATTCATGACAGGTCCATTTAAAATGTCGACTGGTTTTTCTTCGTTAAATACACGGTTCCACAATATGTCTCCGATATCTTGAATATCCAGGTCATGAAATCCTTCTTCACCAATGCCACAATAAATGATAATTGTCTTTTCATAGTCATATTCTGTAGTATTTCTTCAGTGACTTCTTCTGGCCACATTTTTTTTGCCAACAAGCATTTAAAGTGGATTTTTTTATTTATTTGACTATGAATCTAGTTGAATATGACGATTGAAATATTACTGTGATGGTATGACTTAGGGGTGTTCAAATCAGACATGTTGATTAATTTTTAAATAATTGTTTTTTTTCTAAAACCTGTGTTATAATCGAAACCGTGTTATAAGAGGTATTATATATGTGAATTATTTTTGTAATAGACGTTTTATAAATGTTGGAAAAATAATATTTTAATGTTTCCACTAAGTGAAAATAAATTTAAAAAAAAAAATTAAAATGAGTCAGGAGTACAAACATAAAGTGTAAGTGTCAATACAGCATAAATGTATGTAGTCAATATTTTGGTAACATATAGCTTCAGTAAATCGGACAAAACTGACGATTAAAAGTTTCCGGAAGTCATTTACAAAATGAGGGAGTTAAATATCATGGTATTAATCTAAATGGAAAAAAGGGCATGGAATATAAGAGCAGGTAAATATTTTGAAGAATGGTAAAAATTGTAAGAATAATTTAAAATTAAAATAATCAGGGTATACTTGGACCATTGAGAAAAAATAAATAATAGCATTCTTAATAGTCAACGGGTACTTACTCTATATGCAGGCTAATTATGAGAAGAAAAAAATTAAATCAATTAATAATGAAAAGTATAACTGTTAGGCATCAACATTATCAATTAAAAATAATCATATACCAATTTATATAAATTAACAAAAAAACACATCAATATAATCAATTAAAAATAAATTTAATTTATTAGTATCCTCCCCCTATTAAAAACAGTACATATAGTTTATTACAAAGTTAATTATTTTTCGTACGAAATTATACTTTTTTACATTGAATTTAATTAATTGTGAAGACCCTAATTATTGATCAAAATTATGTTTATATTGTATTAATTATAATTAACATATTTGGAAATATAAAATATGTAATCTAAATTCATAAATGATAGAAATTTACTTCATTTAAATAAAATGTATTTAATTTAAAAATGGTAAGAGCCATTATTGAAGCTTTATTTTTCAATTTTTCAGTGTAATGTAATCAGTGATTTTGTTCGAAATCAAAAATATTTAATAGAGTGCAATTCACTATGACTTGATTATTTTCAAGAAAATATTTTTTCTTCTGGATACTTTGTCTTCCATACCGCAATTATAAGAATAATTCGGCCAGAATTTATTTATAAATCGTTTTTTCTTAATACACATTCAGCTTAATATGTTTCCTTCTTTTTTAGTAGCCTATGAATATTGCCTTGAAGAATCTTCATACCACATTCCTATCCTGATATGAACGGGATGGCTTATAATTTAAAATTTTACATAAAAAATATGTCGTTTTGATAACAATTTACTCCAAACGTCAAACAAATTTTAAATTCCTAGTAAGAACTTTAATGTTGCCACAACGATGACTCAACTAATTTTTAACGATCATTCAAACAAACAAATTTCTGAGTATTTTTGTTATCTACAGTAGGAAGGCGCCCAGTTTAACTTATCACTACAAAATACAATTATTATTTATTTTGTACTTAAATGGCCAGGACTGAAATAGCTATAGATTGAACACCACTGATATAAATTGCAAAAAGCAAATATCGTCAAACTTTCATTAACCGAGAAACCCTTAACGGCATTAGTCAGCTAGTTACTTCTATAAGAAATACTGTACATCAGAAACCGTTCAGTCTTTTTGCCAGGATATAAAACATTGAGGACGTCGTTAATTTTTTACCGAACAAAAAAGGAACAAAACACTTAGGCTCGTTTATTTAACATCATCATTTTCGTTTTCATCGTATTGACCTGATTAGTTTATTTTTTTAAAAGATGAAATGGAAAACCAAGAAAACTCTTGTCACAGCAATGGACTAATATGAAATCACGAATTTCCGAAATCTTCAAAAACTTTTATCTTTCAATCGGCAACTGAATGGTTTTATTTTTTTACACCTCTATGGTATTTGCATTGATAGCTGTGTTTTAACAGCTTTTGAACCACCGATAGAGAGCTTTAGAGACGAGAAAAAAATTGACAATAATTTGAAATAGCCAATAGGCCACCCAGCGGACAATTTAAGCGCGATCAAAATAGAAAAACATTTTAAACATAACCAACACTTTCCCATGTCGAAGTTTTAATATACAGTACAGTTATTGCACGAAGAGATCTGAAAACGTGGCAAAATTTGTATTGGGAAATCAATCTAAGCCGATACATATGCTATCATTATCGCTGATTTAAAATATTTTTACCGATTGCTCGAAATACTAATCAGCTGATCTCTTAAACTATCAAGTTTTTTATTCTCTTAATCAAATCTACGTATGACAATTATTACATAAGCTATCTAATCTAAGGTATTTTACAATTTAATCGGCATTTACAAACGACACACAGATTGAGAAAGCCCGATTTCAAAATACAAACAAAAGAAACAACGTGTTCGACTTTATAATTATTTTACAAAAAATATTGTTTCTCCAAACAATGCGGTCCATGATTTACCATGACGCCGATTTACATAGGATTCTTTGTTGTATGAAAGCATATCAATTAGAATAGAGATAAAAATACTGCATGGTTATCTTAACTCAACATCAAAAACGCAGTGAGGTTCATAGGCAGTTTTCTTATTATGTTCCCTACTTTTGAGTCATGAAAAAAATCATTTAATTTTAGATGAAATCAGAAATAGTCTAGTGGGTATGTTTATAACTTTGTCCAATGGGGTTATTTTGAGAATGATTATTATCAGAGGCGTAACAAAAGAAAACTTTTTGAGAGATTTTTTTATTAATTCAATATGAATATTTTTTATACCATGTTGGCTCCTAAAGTGGAGCATATGGATCTACACAATGTAAAAATATCCACTCCTAAAGTAGATTATATGTATATCCGCAATGTGACGACGTCTTGACAGATTATTTTTCACGAGAATTGTTTGTCAGACAATTTGCTCAACCCTATGCCTGCATTTTTGGATTTTTATTGAAAATCCGACGGATGGGGAATCGAACCCGCATTCCCCGGATTGGCAGTCGCGCACGCTATCAACTGCGCTGCCGTAAAGACATATTTTATAGTAAATAATTAACATTCATTAATAATAACATATATTATAAAATTTATTACTATAATCTATCGAGATTATAACTGCATTGTTCCACGCATATCATTTTTATGCTTCGTCAGTTAATATTATTTTAATAAAAATGTACTAGCAATCTAGTAATAGGCAAAATCAGTTTGTGAAACTTGAGTATCCTATTCGCATTGTCATGCAATGCATTTACTACCAATCTATGAGCTTCTATGAATTTAAAGGCCACACAGGTAAAATATAATTAAATTATATATACTTGATTATTATTACTGAATTTCTTTGTTTAGTTAAATCAACGGAATTACAATACTAAAATATAACAATGTATAAAAACACTCCTGCAAATTTACTCCTGACCATTTTCATTTGGTACTGAATTTATATGTGTTAAATTACTAATTAATGCAAAACAAAAAATACAAAATGCAATTATTTTTAATAGCTTCAGTATTTTGAGACATATAAGGTGATTTTCAATTGAGGTTTGTCGGTACGCCATTGTTACTCGAGTACAACATAAATTATGTCTCATACGTTCAATTAAATACTCAATTCGGGGAGTGTTTCAGCCAGATAAGCTTCCGAATTAATTCAGGGAAATGTTTTGACTATTTCGGCGCCTGTTTAGTAGGCATTTTATGCGACGTTATTTTTTACAGGAAGATTGACAAGGTTCAAATTTCATAATGAAAATTTTACAGTGATTTTGGCGCCTCGCACACCCTTAATAATCAACATTATCAAAATTACACACATCACATTTCATGATATTTTACATACAACACAGAATATTATTAACAAAGCCTGAAGTCATTTAATGGCATAAATTTGAATTCACGCAAATATTCATGAAACAATTAAAAAATCATCTATGAAATTGTTGATCACCAAATTAGTTAATAATAACTAATATAAGTTAGCATCCGTGCATCGTATTCGGGGAATGTGGGTTCGATCTCACTTCTGCGGGATTAATAAAAGTCGAAAATTCAATTAGATTGAGCAATTATCTGACAACCAATATTCGTAAAAAAAAATAATAGAACATGTCTTCACATTGCGGATATTCATATACTCAACTTTGGGAGGGAACATAGGTAAAAAAAAATCTTATAAAACTTATGAAAGTTACAAGCCAACAGAATATTGTTCTACCTTCATAAAGTCGCCCTTTATTTAAAGAAAATGATTGTTAAATAAGAATGCAAATATAAATACGAAAAAACATCGATAAAGGTGATGGAGAATCATTATATCCGTAATACTAATGAATTTTATCACAATTAGATAGTTTGAAAACAAATTTCGCCTGCGGTGCTAATAATATGACCAATTCACTAATCGATCAAGGTCATAATTTGGTTGTACATACTATTAACATTTCTCCCGCGATAAATATACGTGGATGCTACTTTATGACGTAATGCAAAAGAGAATAATTTTTACAATGATTAGTTATCAGCCAATCGATTGAACGTTCAGATGTACATTTAAAAAATATGTATTATATACTTTTATAAACTTCGATATCTAGAAACGCATGTTATTTTATTTAAAAATAGCTTAGATAAAGACCGATTCACTATAAATAAGTAAGGTATAATTTATTATACTCCGTAAGTTACAATAGTTAGTTAAATATTCAAAGGCTAAATTAAGTCAAGAGTGCAATTGTTTCTAGACGCTCTAGAGCAGAGGTTCTCAAATGCGGCCACGGTGGCCGCATGCGGCCACCAGAGGATTTTGCTGCGGCCACCAACAGTT
>JAGVSQ010001130.1:0-31301 GCA_022683975.1 Rhyacophila evoluta | reverse complement strand
GAGATCCATATACTCCTCTTTCGGAGTGGATTCTTCACACTGTGTAGATCCATATACTCCATGTTGGGAGCAAACATGGCTTAAAAAAAAGAGGATCTTAGAAAGCACCATGTGGTTTTCTCTAACGAAATAGATAACAACTGTGGAAAGAAAAGTGGACGTAACCTACATAGAGAATATTTTACAAAAAGCACAAAAAACGTCTATTTAATGATTTTTGGCCAAAGTCAAAACATCATATAATATATAGACAACCTTGAAATGCACGAAGACTTATTTATTTTTCTTTATTCACTCAATAATATATTGATTTAATAAGTTATTTGTGATGAGGTAAAAGCTTTTTTTCATCGTCGTTAATTTCATTGGCCATTCATTTTTCAAACTTAAAAGCTAAATTCAAACAGTAACTTGATATTTTCAGCTTACATCCTTTTGATAGTTTATATATTAAGTTATCTATATTATCAGTATCGAATAAAATCTATTTTCTTTTTCTTTTCTACAATTATTATGGAAGAATAAAATGGTGATGGTATTTATTAAAAATACTTTCTCTCATATTATTATATATATAATATGATGTATGCGAGTGAAAGTCGTAATGTTTTTTGTAAAATGGGGTTATGCTTGGCAAACGATGTCAGCGCCCGTCATAAATGACGTTAATATGTAGCACGTGTCATGCTCATTTTATTTTACTGCAAATGCTGTGTATGCCTCTAAAGTTATCTTTGAACTGCCCAAACACGTGCTATTTGAGAATCCAGTTTTGCACAGTATTTCATAATATTACAATAAATCTTTGCTGTTTATATTTATGTATTTATTTTATACACGTTGCAACATTACAGATATAAGTTCAATAAATTAACAACACGACATAAATATGAGTTTGTATAAAAAATTAAACCATACTAAAATAAAAGAAAAAATAAAGAAAATTAAAAAAAAATACAGAAGGAAGAATAGAGTATCTATCAAGTTAGTTAGACAGGCCCTATTCTAATATAATAAATATATACAATAACAGCCATCTTAACTGACTCACATATGTGGAAGTTATTAATATCCGAGGCAATTTCGATACACCATTGCTCTCCGTAATGGCATGACTACTGGCAAGATTGTCCTGCATTTATGCAGGAATGAAAAGCAATTGACTTTCTCGATTTTTTAAGTAGTTATCAGGGACGTACAGGCCAATACTACCCAGAGTTGTCACAGTATCATTTTATAAATAAATTCTTGCTTACATTTTTATAAATAACACTTTCTTACGTATCGACTATGGAAAAGGAAAAGGATGTATATTACACAGAACAAATTTTATCGGTGGTAGAAAAAATCTATTAACGATTTTAGGCCAAAGTCAAAACATTAAACAGATAAACAGACACAATATTAAAGTTCGTGAAATAAACCGGTATTTTATTTAACCAATTAATAGAATAAATTATTTCAAAAACTAAATGATTTTTATTATGTTTAAACAGATTGATTGCGGTGTAAATCCCTTTTCCTGGTCGCAAATTGACAGGCGATCCTTTTCTTAAACTCAAAAGCTAAATGTAGATACTACCTTGGAATCTAAAGTTTACTTACTTACTTTTCATAGAATATATATTAAGTGGCAAGCATTATGGTTATCCAAAAAAGCTATTTCGAAAAAAATGAGGCTCACTTCCTATTTCCTTTACATATTTTTTATAATAATATATTATAGTTTAACATTAATGAATACCTAATTCTTTTTATTGACGCCACTGGATGTGAATTACGTTAATCCTCTGAAGTCTGTCATTTTATGTGAAAATTGATTGTTCGTTTTATATAAATTAATTGAATAATTTGCAGGTACCTTGGTTAAGTAGACCACGCCTTTATATCACAAAATGCTTGTCTAATTATATGGCAATGAGTTCTTCTTAACGGAATAAATCATAAGTATCTTCAATATGATTGAAAAATTTTATATATACTGTTTTGCGTATAGAGCTTTGACATGACATTTTTTTCACACGAGTTAGTCGTAATCTAATTAACTTAAAGCTTTAAGTGTTCATTTTTTGCATCTAAAAGTATAACTGAAACAATAAAATTTTGTATGCATTTAACTCGTGACTACTGATTCAAAATACACAGATTCGTGAACTTATTTACTTAACGTCAGTTATTAATATTGTGATATTTATAATAACATATTCAAAAACAAATTATTTATATGTTATAACATCGTATGTATTTAGGATGGCATTCATTTGAAATAATTATAGTTTAATTTGATAGTGATGTTGTAATTTTGTAATTTTGGATAAATTTAGATATTGAGTTCTGTGACCTGATACCCAAATTACTAAGTTTTGTAAAAAAAATACATCATATTCGCTCCTAAGGTGAAGCATATGAATCTACACAGTGTGACAATATCCACTCCAAAAGTGGAGTATATGAATCTTTGCGATGTGAAGAAGACGTATTGACAGATTATTTTTCATGAGAATTGTTTGTAAGACAATTACGCAACCCGATGGGCATCCAGTCTTGCATTTTTAGACTTTTTAAAATTCGATTGATGTGAAAATCAAACTCGCATTTCCCAGATTGGTAGGCGCGCATGCTAATCTCTACGCCACCAGGAAGACATAATAGATCAAACAATTTGATTTTTTTAAATACTCTACAGAATGCAAAAAACACTGACGTATCAGCAAATAAAAAATCTGTGACGTACGTTACTCCCAAAATATAATATGCAGAGGCTTATCAATATTTTTACATCTAAATGTCAAGCAACAGAAATAAGCACGTGTTTTTCCGTAAGCGCGCGTAAAACACCCACGTGAAAAAGAATTTTTCTTCCCTTTGACCGTATACAGTTTGAACATGCCTTGGCTAACGATGCAATCACGCGACGATACGTGATTAGGCTTACTTTAGGGGAATTTAATCGAGAAAACGAGACGAAATTCTCCACTCACTTATTTGTAATGCTGGTGCTTTATCGTTTTATCGTTCAATTATTAAAGTAAATAAAAACGTTTAAAATTATTAGCGTAAAAAACGTTTCACGATAATACTTCTAAAAAAACTCGTAAAAAAGTTAGCAAAATAAGCTTGATTACATCTTAAACGGCCTAGTACTAAATAGTTAGCTTTGCATTGCTTTCCTGGTCTAAAAGTTATAGGTTCAAGGTTTTTCGTGCCATATCCGCTCTAAAATATATAATATGAATTCTAACAATGAGAAGATGTCCATTATAGAAGTGAATTATATATTAATCTCCACATTTTCACGGCGTATGCCGACAGATTTTCCACAAGGATTGACTGAAATAGTTTTTATTAAATCCAGCAACATTGGGAATTTAACCTTCAGCCTCTGGCTCCAAAGCGAGCACGATAACCTCATGGCTAAACAGTATAAATATCCTGTATTTATATTATATAAGGAGATGTAGACTACCGCTTCGAATCTTTTACCTGCAGGACTTAAATTTTTTTTAAGATTTCATATGGGTTGAAAATTAGCTGAATTCTTCTGAATAAATAAGTGATTAATAATCATTGACAACGTAAAAATTATAAAACATCATCTGCCATGTTTCCAAATTATATACGTCATTATGGTTTGTATTAGATATTATAAAATAATATTTTTAAATATCTCGTCCGTTATAATAATATTAAATAGAGTAAAAAACCACTTCACACGAAATAGTTTATTGGATGCAAAATGAAAATTTGGCCACTATTTAAAAAACACAAGGAAAAATTTGGTTAACCATAAAAGTATAAAAGTATCCTTAATAAATATCTAGGTCGACGTAATAAAATATATTATAGTTCCCTCGTTTTATAAAATTGCGTTTTATTGCTGATTTGTATATTTTTCTTCCTACTTTTAAGGTAATTTTAGATAGTGTCTATCTACAGTCCAATAAAAGCTTTAGACATAGCTTTCAAATGGCCAGATTGTGAGTTTAAAATATAAACCATAGATAATTTCTTGATAAAATGACAGTGGCGGCCATGAACAACATTGAGCGTTGTACATATTTATCTTCTATCGATTTAGTTTAATTAAGGTAGTACTATGCTTGTTTTTTTAGATATTATATCTGTTGCAATACAAATATTTCGTTTCGTAAAACGCTTATCTTTAAAAATATAATTATTTATTCGAGTAAAACTTCACATGGCTTAGGCGTCAAAGTCACTATATATTGTCTACCCGGTAGCTTTGAGGTTAGTGTGCGCATCTAGCAATCCGGGGTATGTGGGTTCGACTCCCACATCTGTCGGATTTCAAAAATCCAAAAATGCAAGACTGGACTTGGGTTAAGCTTTGTTTACGAAAAATGCTCGTGAAAACTCTCTCGGAGTGAATATTTTCATACTGTTGGGATCTTTGACCTCCACAAGCATGGTGAAAAAAGGACACATTTACTGTCAAAATATTGCATAAATGGTTATTAATAGACATGGATGATAAGAAATAAGAGCACACATTGGTGCCGGAGGTTACTAGTTTGAATCTCAGAGCTGCATATGATTTATAAAAATGCAGGAATGGATTAATGGATTGAGCTGACAAATGATTCTGTCAATGTAAGGTTCAAGATATAAAAATCCACATTTTCCATTTCTTTAATTTTTAGACTGTGGAAAATTCTATCTAACAAAAATATTTCCAGTGTTTTTTTTTATAACAATCAAATTTATCTTATATATTTCCGGATACACTTTTAGTACGGATATAGTAAAAACAAAACAGGGATTGAATCAAAGTGCTTTATGTAAAATCTTGAATATCTTAAACTTATAATTTGTAATATCCTCATTGTGTTGATTGAATAATTAAATTAAATAGAATTATAATGGATGTTTATTTTCTACTTTCACGAAAGCCACTGCCTTCGACCCAATTAGTAGACGAAGCTAAAGATACTTTGCTTCGACAATTTCAACTGCAATTAAAACGAGGCGAGACTGTATTGCTGTGAAATTGAAAGCAATCAGAAAACAGCTAATGGAAACTTCTGCGAGCCTCCAATCGAATTATGAATACGAAATATATATTATAATATGTATACCTCAAAAGGTACGCCCTGCTCAAACTTTAAAGTTTTAATAAATAGTTTACGTAAATAAGCTTCCATTATAAAAAGCTTACGATAAAATATAGTCTTATAATTCTCTCAGTAGCCAAGAGGTTAGTATGCGTGCTTTGGGACCGGATATTGCGGTTTGAATCTAATAGCTCCAAGATTTTAAAAACATCAAACAAATCTGTCAGTTGTCAAAAAAAATGTCTACAATAAAACTTTCCAATTCGAAGATATATTATTGTATAAAGTTTATTTGTGAAGCGATTGTCTTGGTGAGTGGATATATAATTATAATATACTCGTATTAGTAACAAACTCCACTACGAAACAATTTCTCTTGGCTTCGCGAAATAAGGTTGTTAGCTTTGGAAGACGCTCTTTTGCCCTTTCGTTAGTGAGTCAATTTTTTACGCACACACGCTTAAAGCACGAAATTTTTTCACTACCATCAATTCAACTAAAATCATAAAATCAATCGAATTTAATATTCTGATTTTTAAGCAATGCTTTTTTAGTTCCAAACAATGAACAAAATTAACCGAAAAGTTATTCCAAATTTGTAAGAATGTTCATAAGATTATCACATGTGGCTGCTTCCATTTCGGAATCAAATACTACTTGAGAACCAGTTTGAGCCCATAGGACCGATTTATATGAGATTTGATGTGTTTTTGTAAATAACAATATATATTACCTTTTGGCTCTTTACAAATCATAATAATTATCGAAAGAGTATAATGGATTTTTTTCTTACTTTTTTTTCGTAATGTTCACATATTATTTTCTAGCCTAAAATATATGACGTAATTAAAACGGCTTCTATTTATCATCTATACATTTATTTAGTAGTGTTAAAATAAATAGGTACATTTATTATAAAATAAAAGAATAGCTATGTAAATAAGACGACAAGACACACAGACCCAAATGTAAGTTCATATTCCACAAAGGTTTGATTTATATGCCATATCCGCTTCAAATATATCGATCTATACAGTGTTAAAGTTATCATTAAAATATCTCTATATATAGATCATTATAAGACAATTCTTAATATTGAAAAATAAAAAAATATTAATTATTACTCACTTATTTTTACAAAATAACGTTTTTTCATAAAGTCGTCGTCGTTAAAAAATGCCCAGCTATAATTTAACAAATAAATATAGCTAAATAGATGCGTGTTAACATTTTAGTGTGCCTCAAATTTATATTAATGAACGCAGAGAAGCCTTAAATGAAAGGTAGGTTTCCAACCCCCTACACCTTAATTCTTACCACCCCAAGACTACGCCGCATTCTCTTATCACTTAATGGGGAGCACCATAAGTTACACTTGGCTTGCTAAATAGGGTTCGCTGATGCATTGGTTAAGATATCCAATAAAGATAATAAATTAAATAAAACTGTCTAGTACTTATGGTAATGAACAAAGCAATAATCGAAATAAATTCTAGTTTTCTAAATACTTTATTAGTTCAGAGTATTTTTTTAAAAGTTGACCATCAAGAATAATACATATTTACTTCTGCTAGCTGAGAGGTTAGTTTGCTCGCCTTACATCCGCAGAATGTGGATTCGATTACCATATCTGCCGGATGTTTAAAAATTTAAAAATGTGAGTAGTGTTGGGTACCATTGCAATTATCAAATATTCTCTGATAACCAATCGTTGTAAAAATAATCTGAAAGTCTTTAGATAGAGAGATCTATGCGTTTTATTTACGTATTGGACACATTCATACTGTGTAGACCCTTATACTCGATTTTTGGAGCGAACATAGTTAAAATGCCTTTAGAGGTATAATCAAAGCTTAATAATTTAAATATGTTTGACATCACTCAAAACTAAGCATATTTAATTAGCATATTTTTTGAAAAAATATAAAATTGGGAGGATTTATTTGAAAGATAAAAAAACGTACAGGGTTGAATTAACATTATATTTTTAAAATGATATCATTTTGATATATTTCTATGTTATCTTTCTTAAGTCTTCATTTTGGAACCTATCACATTTTTTCAGGTAGAGTATATGGATTGGAACATCGCGAAAATGATTTGAAATAGTGTTTATGAATAGTACCACATTTATTAAATATTTCAGATAAAATACTATAAACACATACATATCGACTGTGGAAAGAAAAACGGACGTAACCCACAGAGAGAAAATTTTACAGAGGCACAACAAATGGCTATTTTATGATTTTGGGCCAAAGTCAAAATATTAAATAGGAATAACCTTGGATGGAGAGTAAAATTTTTATCAATTAATATAAGTTATAAGTCTAAGATAAGTTATTTGAGAAAAAAACAGTATGCTTGATAAGGTGGAAATTATTTTTTATGGTCGTAAATTTCATCAGCCATCCTTATTTCAAACTTAAAAGTTAAATTAAAACACTAATTTAACATTTTCAGCTTATATCCTTTTGATGGAAGAATTATAAAGTTTTTCGTATCGTAATTATCGAATAAAAGCTATTTGAAAAAAATGAGGGTTAAATCCTTTATCCTTTCCACAGTCGATATATATATATTTATAATCTCAATTATGTTTTTAATCAGGGGACGTGTATTCGAAATCAGATGTATTGATTTTCAATATTTTGATCAAAAAACTACGAAGTCGACACAAAATAAATATGAAAACATAATATACAAATACTCCACATTAGAGAATAAGCAACATAGCACGATAAAATGAAGACTTTAAGATACAATGCCATTTTAAATATTTAAACGCCTAAATTTTTTTAAGAGTAAAAAACACTAGCGCTCAATTACTAAATAAAATAAATTACGCAACACACTACCCTGCAAATACGTAAATAGTTGTCAAGGTGTAGTTTTTCACGTGAAATTTATCACCTTAGTTATCTCACGTCTCTGTTTTTATTTGATCTGATTGTATACAAAATCCCATGTAACAACATTCTCACGCCAAAGACATCGTACCTTTTTTACTACTTTATCCGCAATGCAGCGGTTTTTAGTATATACATATATATTATTCGATACGAAAAGATGTCGCAAAAACTGACACATTGTCGAACGTTAAATACGAGTATTATATTCGAAAATAGTTCAATAGGGAAAATGTTTGCAATGATGGTTTGGTCAAACAAATAATATATGGTATTATTTGAATATAAAAATTTTTCAACATGATAAATATGCCAAACACTATGTATTTTTTGTATAAAATAACCATATTCAACGTTTTTGGTGTTCATTTTTGATTTCAATTTTTTATAAATGTTCCTTTTATTGGTTTTTAAAGGTCAATCTAGCAAATGAAATATACCGTTAATATATGTAAGCACAAATAAACACAAAAATAACAGTATTTATACTCATTTACACGTAGACAGACTCTTTCGGTAGTGTAGAGGTCAGCGTGAGCGCTTAGCGATTCGGGGAATGCGGGTTTGTTTTCTACATTTGCCGGGTTTCAACAATAAAAATCCAAAAATATAGGACTGGATTCCCATTAAGTTGAGCAATTATCTGACAAACGATTATCGTGAAAAATAATCTGTCAAGACGTCTTCACATTACGGAGATCCATATTCTCCACTTTCGGAATGGATATCTTCACACTGTGTAAATCCATAAGCTCCACTTTCTAAGCGAACATGGTTTAAAAAAGCTAAAGCAAAACCAAACAAACTACGACTGCCGCATTTATCATAATATACGTTTTCAGTATATTAAAAAACACTATTAGTTCCAATATATATTATAGGTTATTTTATGGTATAATTTCGTTTACTTGTATCAAGCTGGCATGCATTCATACTTATCATAAGGCAAGTAAAGCATATGAATCTCTACAATGTGAAGATATATCTTGGCAGATTATTTTTCACGAGAATTGTTAATGAAACAATTTCTCAACTCAATGGGCATCCTGTTTTTTATCCTGCAATTTCCGGATTGTAAGGTGTGCACACTAATCTCTACGCTGCCAGGAAGGCTTTACCATACAATAATTATATAAAATTACTGATAGCAAAATAGCATCTGGAAAGTTTATTGTATAAATTTGAACGTATTATATACATATAAATACCTAAAGTGTATGCAACGGAAACGAATAAATGATATATTGTCTGATATAAATCATACAAAGTGTGAAATAGTACTTAAAATTCGTTACAAGAATACAAATATGTAAAATAAAAACTGCTTACCGTCACCATCTCTGTCGTAACTCCGGAAGTGTGTTTCAAGATCCAATCTGCTCTCCAAGATATGGGCGCTGAGCTCTCGGATGGCGGATGTCTCCACCAGGCCAATACGTTGGCGGAAGGTCAGCCGTTTGGTCTTCGAGATTGCTGCTGTGTATTGCACGAAATGGGTGTCCAGCTGAGGTCCCACCAGTTTTAGATACGCACCTTTGTTTGAGCCAATCTCGTAATAGTTGGATGCGGAAAATATTGTTATAACCTGAAATAATAAATATAAATAGTTTTTGGTAGTTTTCTATCAATGATAAAAAGCTTCACGATTGTTTAAAATTATATTTTTTAAAACCAATCAACAAAACACTTATCATATATCATCAAATATGTAACAATAGCATTTCAAAAGTGTATTTTAATCTGTGTATCTACGTCAAATATGAATTCTTTTTACAAAAATTTCGATTCATAAATAATACCAAATTGTAAAAAAAACTCTAATGTAAAAACCCACAAAGCTTTAAGTATAAACCAAGGTGAAAACTTATAAGAAGATTTTTTATGCATCAAAAAATAATCGTGAGCCTAGGTTAAATAAATTTTGTTTTAATTTTGGGATATGGTCTAATATTTGACACTTATACTCGTATTTAGGAAATTTGTCCGTTGCCATAAACTATTATGGCTCGGCCACATATCGCGGATTCCTCAGGGGAGTCTAACTCTGACCTGTCTATTCTTTAGGCCAACCAATCGTCGGCGTCCCGGAAGGCCGCTAAATACTATATATTGAATGTATTCGGCGGAGTTACGGGATACAGGTATGACCTGGAAGGACGCAAGAACACTGGGGGGCGACAGGAACTCTTGGAGGCGGCACGCGGTATTCATATGCTCCACTTATGGAGGGGATATTGAAGAAGAAAAAGATGAACTATTATTCCTTCTTACAAATAAAGCGTTAATTATTTGAAATTACTTGTAAAAAGATGTCACTACTTCAAAGAGCAGTTGTAAAAAAGGATGAAAGTATTTATATTATAAAAAAACTTAAAGTAAACGAATTGGACAAAAGAGTTAAAGAAGTCGAAAAAGTAAAGTTTTCCACAATAGTTTTTCATTTTACTTTCGAGTTAAGTTTAACAAAGTCGAAAATCTAAAGTCCTTCACGCAACTGTGACTAATTGGCCCTCTTCAAAGTCAATCAGTCGGCTCTCGAGCGAAGTTTTCAGAAAAGTTCATAGTGTCGGTAACCCCAAAAGCCTACATTGACCCAATTTTCTTTCCGCCCTGAAAGCCTCCTTTGCGCTTTTCGAAGATCAATATACTAGTAGTGGCGTGTCGTGGAAATGGACCGTATATTAAACTCATGCCAAATTTATCGATTATTCCCACAAGCGTGTTTTTTCATGTAGAATATTAAAAACTTTTCGTATATTTCGTGTATTCGAAATCGAAAAATAACACTCTTGTTTCGATCAACAAATACAACAAAGAATTTAGGGGTATATTTATAAAACTAACTTATTTTTGTATGCCAAAATTTAAATAGAACATGTAGTTTTTGTATAAAAAAACCATATATGTAGTATTTTTTCATGTTAACACTTAACTTACTATATACCCCTTTTTATTAGTTGTGTGTAAATATAAAGCTTTAATGTTTGTATTTTTACACATTAGCCATAGTCACTAATATAGCTTTTACAGATTGAGAATCCGAAATGAAAATTACGTCATAAAAACACTTTCACTTCAGTAAATAGTGGCCTGTATAAATAACTAAAGCAAGTCTGAAATGGGAGCTAAAAATAAGTAAATATATTTTAAAACATATTCGCTCCAAGACCGTATGGATTTATATAGTCCAAAGATGCCCATTCCAGAAATAGAGTATGTGTATCATCCGTAACATGTCGTAAAAGATATTGTTTTTTCACGACTATTATTAACTAATTACTTGTATATCTAATTTTAATCTGCATTAATAAACCGACAGCTGTGGGAGTCAAACCTGCAAAATTCGGCTCCAAAATGCGCACGCCATCCTCTTTGCCGCTGTGGAACCGGAGGTATTATATAACGAATGTGTTTGGAACCTAACAGGTTTAAAAGATCTTATGCTATTTAGATCGTGAGCTGTATTCAAAATTATTGGCGGTTATTTTGAAAATAAAAACCATATCAGTGCTATAATTAAATACGATAAAAACTTAAATGAGAATGAGTAGGCTACATCGGTTATATTTAAATTAATGTTTACTTGAAGACAAACATAATACTATAATAATAATGCTAAAATTTATAGTCATATTGTCATTTAGGATGTTGCGCAATGATATTTTAAAAAGTACATTACTGTAAAAAGTATGAGACTTATAGATAGATAAACTTGAGAATAATACTTTGTCTGGTTGTAAATGTATACTGGCTGATATCAATCATAATTATGTATCTAAAAAACTTATAACATTTTTTTTATTCCGTCGGAAGATACATATTAGGAGGTCAATAAATACATTGATTGCAAACTTTTGAAACTGAAAACTAGAAAATATTTTTTTTTTATTCAGTTCATACAAAAATAATGGTTCCGTTATGAATGAGGTTACAAATTCAAATAATCGTTAAAAATGTTCCGTCAAAATGTACGAATAAACGTTATTGTACGAAACAATCAACGTGTACGATTATTGCCATTGTTGGTCGTTAAAACATTCCCAAACGAAATCACACGACGTATTAATTTTATTCGTTTGCGTTGTGACCTTTGTCAGGAATGGAGTTTGTTTCACGCAATTAATCCACTAAAAAAATTTTTATCATAGTTTTTTTCTAATATTAAATCCTTTACATGAAATAAAGTAACGCGTTGTTAAAAGGTGTATTTAAACATACACGAGCATATTTTACTATATAACACGACCATCTAAATTTAGACTATTTAAACATTAAAATTATTAACAACAAATTATTATAAATTTTCCATGTAGCGAAAAAAACTACTACTTGTGAACGTGTGAGAGTGATCATAATCTTTATGTCGAGCGATCTCTACAACATTCGGATCGTTTTTCACGCACCATTATTCTGGACGTCAATCAGTGGTTTTATCTACCCAGTAAACTGATCCTGAGAATAACAAAAAGCTTCTATAGACGTCCTTCGGAATGGCAACGTGCAGAGCTTTTCACTTACAAAATTTTCTTTTCACCTTCATGTCAAACAGTTGATTAACGGCTCGGCAGATATTTGATATGTTTGAGTGCTGCTTTTATTAAGGCTTGAATTTAATACTCTGCTATTATAATAATCAATGAACATTATGCTACGAGGAAAAATCGAATAAGTAACCTATTGATATTTTAATATCGTACATACAATATCTATCACAACACATTGTACTGTATTTGTTTCATTTTTAAAAATCATAGCAGAAGAGCGCTAATAGCCTCATAAAGTCAAATATTGCATATTCTCGAGTTGATTTCTACAGCAGAATTAATTTAAGGATATTTTTAAATACAAATTCTCATGTATGAATTTAAGAAGATACATTTCAATGTGTTTGAATATTTAAAAACTCCGAATTAATTTTTACTCAAATTTCTTAGTTTATATAAAGATAGGTTATATATAGATGAACCGACGTTGACTAGATATAGATTTTAATTATGATATTATTAAAGGAATTAACTTTTTGTCATTCACTCGACACATCCGTTTTCATATCCTACAGGCAAGAACATAAAACAGATTTTAATGTGATAATTCGATACTATTTCCTTCAATTCTGAAACATTTAAGTAATAATCTAAAATTTATTATTTGAGTGTTTTTGTCATAAATATAATGTAGTTTTATTGTTTTTGATACATGTAATAATATACACAATAGAAAAGAAAGAAATAACCCTCAGTATTTTAAATATTTTTTTTTCGATAATCACAGTGTATACGCTTAATACACGTTCAATCAAATTGATATAAACTGCAAATGCTAAATTAGTATATACATTTAATTTTTAATTTTGAAATAAGGATCAAAAATCAGAAAAATGGACTATAAGTACATCAAGTGAATTGCTTTTTTTAAACAACTTCTTGAATTAATATCAGATTGGGTAAATGAAACACCAGTCTTAGCCTTCGTGTACTTCAAGGTTGCGTCTATTTAGTATATTGACTTTGGCCAAAATTAATTAATTATACGTTTTTCGTGCCGTACGTAAAATTTGTTTCATGCGGGTCACGTATTTTTACCTTTCTAAGGTCAAAATAAAAAAAACAACTTTGAATAAATTTATATTATACTCACTTATTTACAAAATCTGTTTTTGAAAAAGAGGTCCTAATATTCCTGCGTGATAAAAATGTATTAATTAAAAAGGGGAAATTTTAATTACTTTATTATTATGAAGGATCTCGTAGCCTCCAGGTTTGCATTCGTGTGACCGCACCAGGAAGAGAAGTCGATGGCGTTTCAGGAACTTTTTGGTCACGTCGGGACCGAAATAGGTACCGGCGCCTCTGAGCGCGTTCGGTATACAGCCTTCGCCCGGCTGGGGATCGCTCCATAGAATGTCAAACACCTGTGGGGATGGAAAAAATGAGCTTTCTTTTGATAAAAATTCACGACGTGCTGCGGGTAATTGCATTAAGAAAACCTTAACAAAATATATTCAACTTTTGTAAAGTAAATCATTTAAGATAAAAAATAAAAAAAAATTCCACGAAAATCTATTATACGTACCAATAACACTTGCATAGATTTTTGATTAAAAATATAACAAAATTAGATTTCAATAATAGTTTGCAAACTAAACATGAAAATTGATCAATTATTACGATCATATTTGATGTATATGTAAAAATATATTTTATCATTGGATTGTTTTACAAACACTTTTTAACTTAAATATAAAAAGACAATTACACACTACCCAATCTTTTTTATCATATGAAATATAAATACCTATACCATAATTATGTAAATTTAAATGAAAATACATTAATATGTATGGGTTAAATTGTGATTTCACATATGTGAGTTTACCAGTTTTAAATAATTCAGAATTTAAAATCAATTTCCATCAAGCACCGTCAGTCGAAAATATTAATTATTTATGGGTTAAGTCTATAATATTACATGAATTGCCTTGGGCGCAATTGTCGTATGTGCAGTCTTCTATGGGCATTTATTATGTGTGCAATTTTCTTACGCGCAATTGTCCTGTGCGTATTTGATTTATGATGGGTACATTTCCGAAGTGAACTTATTCGACTATGCGAAATTTTAAAGAAAAAAGACTTTCAACAAGTAATTTTTGTATATAAGAACTATACAAACCAGTAATAAAATCGATTCCAAATATATTTAAAAGTAATTTAAACGTTAAAAAAAGTGACATGGTTCTTTTGTATAAAAAATACTTTTTTACAATATTCTTTTTTTAGTTTTGTGATATTGGACTTAGTTCTATTTGAAATACAACACTCATAATGTGCGATTTTAGTATGCACTTATATGTGTGCATTTTCCATGTGTGCAATTGTCTTATGCGCAATTATCTTGTGTGCATTTAACGGGTTATTTTTTCTGTTAACGATTACTTAAGCATCGAAATAAGAAAAGTATAAATAGAATGAATAATCATTTTTTGGTTTGATTTGTTTAATGATTACCACTGTGAAATTGGAAAGAAACTTTGGTTTTAATTACAAAAAAACTAGTTTATATAAAATATATTTGCAGGCCATATTTAAAATCCATCATATAATTGAATTAACATACGCTAATAAAACAAAATGTGCATTTAAAAAACCCAACGGCTTACTTCGTGTAAAAGTGAATTCCAAATGTTCATTTTATTCTGAATAAGGGAGTTGTAAAAAGTGGTATAAACATTAATCACGGTGCGCAGATTAGCATAATTTCATGCCTCAGAAACCGCAAAAGAGGTCAACTGTGTTAATTAAACGGCCATAGCGGGATTTGGTCGCTATAAAATATTTTTTTTCATAGAAACCATTTTGGACAAGGGTGTGAAAGAATATTAATAAGGGTAAAATGAAGTCATTTTACGTACGTTTAATTAATAAAAAATATTATCATTAAATTTATACTACTTGTACAGAAAACAGATTTTACGAGTACATTCTAAAAAATATATAAATTTAATCGTAGTAAATATATTCAACGTTCTGGTTACACAGCATTATATTTATAATATCGATGGCTTAATTCTTAATTTGCAAACCAGACAACTCCACACGTGGTCGTAAAACCGAGTTTGATGCCATTTTATGCAGCTTTAATTATTATATCGCACACAAAACATACAAAATTTACCAAAAATTGAAAAACGAATAACCAACTGCACACACTAGCCAACGCCATAAAGTAATAAACATATTCACCATTTTTTTTTTGCTCTTGAACATTTTACACAGATGGAGTTGGCTGGTTTGCCGATTAAGTTATTGATATTATACATTTTAGTTGCAACCGTTATAAGTGTAATAAAATACTATCCGTTTAACACAGCGCTTCTCAAACTATGGGACTTTTTTGGTTGCTGAATGTAATTTATTATAATTTGAAATATCTTGTTGTTTTTTTTTGCTCGCTGAATTCAACTCAATGTATTATTCGGGAGCCGCAGATTAATGTTATCTAATTTAAGAAGCCATTGTATGAAAAGGTTGGGAAGCACTGGTTTTACATACAAAACTTCGAGACATAATTTTATTATTTAATAAATCAAGAAATCATTTTTATTAATCTCTAATAATATATATTGTTCAAAAACACGTAATCTAAAATTTATTATTATTTCTATGTACAAATTGTATAGTTTGCAATCATAGTAAAGGTACATTTATTGACGTTAAATGTTACTAAACATTTCTAATTAATATTGATAAATGATCTTACCTGTTTCCATTCAACTTTATCAATCACTTCGGCTCCTGGTGCATTACTCTCTGTTATAGGCGGTCTTAGAAGAGAAACATACTAGGAAAATAGAAAAAAATATGTATACTTAATACCTTAATTTTATTTAATAATAAAATAAATACTTCTGAACTTGAAAAAATATCAATGAATATATTATAGTTAAAATAAAGAGTTCTTTAAATCAATAAACTTAACTTTTTAATCGGACAAAGCGACCGAGTCTTTTCTTATAGAAACTTAAATTTAATAGGGTTGATGGCAATAATTATCAAGAAGTCTTGCATGCATTGCAATGTACACTAACTAATTCAGATTGCTCATGGGAAATTCAAGATAACACTACGGGATGCTGTACGTTAATTGAGTTAAATTGCATCAATTGTAATTATTAGAACCAGAGGCGTAACTCGAATTTAAAGCACCTGTGGCCAATCAACAACAATGCCCCTTTATTAGTACGCGTGTATATAGTAATGGAATGTAGATATTAAAGCTTTTCCGGATAAAATTCAAACAATGATGTAATAGTGTGTAAGTTTTCAAATCAATCACTCAACTAATTTACGATCACATCTAAAAAATCTACTCCATCATTTATAGGCTTTTTACCTGATAATATTGTTTTTTTGGCACTTTAACTTTCTTTCTAAAAAAGCCTGTCTATTAATAATTAACCATTACTCAATACATTTAACCATTATAACGTGTTTTGTTTCTTAATTATTTGAAGACGTCCAATAAACTTACTAAAAATTTGAAAGAATCCGTTATTCCCTGTTGTGTTTTGCAACAATTTATTTAAGATGTTTATTTTCCTTAAACTTGTATACCACATCAAACTGACTAATTAAATAATGGGGGGAAATCATTTTTGCGTCTTTCATGAACCATTCGGGTGCTTTTCTCAGCACGGCGCCCATGGCCGCCTCCATACTGACCATATGCTATTTACGTGTCTGATTAAAATTTTGAGCATATGCAAGTAATTTTATTATGACAACTTATTGCTATTTTTCACATTAAAAAAAGCATTTTTACGATTTGCATAATATACTTGTTCTTCAAACTAATTTACAAAATAAAATATTTAAAATATCACAATGATACCATATTAGAACCATGTTATTACAAGAAAATACTCATGTGATTTTAGAATCACAGCCATACATTACGAGATTTTACAAGACCGTCTAAGCTTTCAAACTAATAAGGTATTCGATCACCTCAAACGTACTTTTAATATGCCTCCAGATTGCAGAAATTCTCATTAAATCTTCCGATAAATTGCAAATGAAAAAAATATATACTAAAGCTTGATCTATAATAAACTCAAACCTTCAATATTTCTGCCACTTGGCTTAGTATTTATATTAAGTATCAGAATATATATCAAATAATGTGCACAGTTATTTAATAATGGTACTGTCATTGAAAAACAAATTTTTCACCTAAACTATTCCATTATTGGTATTATGTATATGTTAAATTTAGTTTTTTTTTGGACAAATATATGTTAAAGAATATACACATAGTTTTTTCAGATATAACGAGAAATCATTTAGCACAACTGATAAAACCGTACGATACGACAAAGTTTACAAACCTGATAAACTTTCAATAGTCTAAAATAGAATATGATGAACAAATAAATCCATACAATGTTACTCGGTTACATGAAGTCTTCCTTAATCTTACTGTATTGATAAACAAAAGGCAAATGCGTATAGCTGAGAAGAGTGAATCAATCCTAGATAAGTCGTGAATCAACTCTCACCGGTGATAATATGAAAATTTTACACATTGCACAAGTAAGTTTCTATACATTTTGGGATACACATTCTATTATTAAAGTCATATGATACGATATGTAAACTCAGTAAATTTGACTAATTAATAGTAGAACCACTTTCCAGTTTGTATTAAAGGTATTAATTCAACGCTAGTAAATTCGTATCTACCCCTTCAATTCAATAGAGATTCGGCCACTTTTCCTCACCATAAGAGATACTCAAGCTTACTGAAATACCTGAGTAAGCTTTATATAAAGGTATCCCATTCTAACCTATCTAATACCTGATAACTTATTTAAAAGGTAAGCCTTGTATGTTATTTGTGGGGCTTTTGACATTTTTTCCTGAACATTTGGCTTTTCAAAGGTCACTTTACGTTATTTACGGAAGGCTATTTAAACTCAAGTGCTATCAATGACTTACTAAACTTTTTACTATCAACGTATACGAAAAATATTTACTTTTAGTTTATTCGTTTAGTAGATAACGTTTACGGTACGGTTTTTTATGAATTGTAGATTACATCAAATTTCAAGATATATTTTCTTTCATTATTTCATGATAGCCTGAATAAGAAATACTTTTTTGACGTGAAACATCATTTGAATAAAAGAGTTTTCTAACAGATCTTTAATGATGATTCGTAATCAATATTATAGCTAAATATTTTACTAATGTAAACTACTACTATTTATTATTGTAAACATTTTGACTTACATAAAACCTTTATCTTCTCGATTGAAAACGTTTCTCTTATCGTGACAATAACACATATATTTTTTATGATTTGTATGTAAGATTTATGATGTGCTTGCACGACATTTTGGCATATATTATATTATAAAATACAGATATCTAAAAAACTGACGTGGGTACAAAGTGAAAAACGATTTTATTGCCTTGGGCGCTAGGGTCGAAGCCGAACAGCCTGATCATGCGGAAGCTCGAAAAAATACGATCATCTGATTCCTCGACTAGAATGCATTTCACACTTGAATGAATATTTCTATCTTTTAAATAACGCACGATTTTTTTATTTTAAAAATCCAACGCTTTTTAAGCTTTAGATTTTAAAAGCTTTTAAATATTTCAAAGCGAAGAAACTGATCAAATATTATATTTTATTACAAAAAATATATAATATTTTGATTAATTGAATGAATTAAAAAAGAACACGTGGAAGCGCAAAGTGTCTCTCATACCCGAAAAGTTACCGTGTGCTTTTCAGTGCTGGAGATTACGGGTTTGATTTCCAAAGCTCTTGTAATTTTAAAAACACTAAATATGCAAGACTGAATACCCAATAAGTTATTTATATATATTATATATATAGATTATTGGTAAACAACTCTAGTGAAAATATTTCTTGATATTAGTTTTAGCGACGCGTATATCCACACATTTCTTTCCACATCTGTAGCAGCTATCTTCATACTGTTGAAAGCCAAGTATGATTTAGTGTAAAGATTTATTTCGACCCACATATCTTGCAACTTTTTTTGAAAAAAAATAGTTTAGATATTTACAAATGTTATTACGAATGAAAAACTTCTGTAGCTAAGTAGTAATTTTAAAGCAGAAAATAACGTCCTTTTAGTCAGTAAATGAAAGAACGGTACGAAAATAAACAGAGAAGAACAAAATAATCAAAATTGATTGCATGATGAAAAGTAAGAGATGAGTCATTTGTAACCTGTCATAATATTACAGAATAAAGTTTAGGAAGAGTGGTTTGTTAAAAGAAGACGTAGTACTTGGAAAACTGAGTGGTCTGTAAGATTATGTTTTCGCAACCGAAGAAACATATAATCAAAAGTATTTTCTTTATGACTATTATAATATAATATACTATATAACTCAAATTTTAATGGAATTAGGCCATAAATGAAAAATTAATACGTGTGTTAGAAGAATACATGCTTTCCCACATATACGGTATTTCACGCAAAAATTTAATGTTCTTAAAAAGCGATATTCTTTCATTGGATACATTCTTTACTTTAAAGGATCGATATCGATGGCTTGATTGGTTAACCAGCTAACCTTACTTATGGTCAGAAAAACGTAATTTGATGCCTTTTTATTCAGCGTTAATTTTTCTATTGCACGCAAAACGCACAAAATTCAGAATAATGAAATACGTAAAATCACCCGTACACCCCAGCCAACTCCAACCAGGTACACATTCACCAAAGTTTTTGTTGCTCTTGAATATTTGACATGAATGGAATTGGCTACTTTGCAAATTAAATCATCGATATGCTCCCTCAATTACTTATGGTAAATAAAAAATACTTGTATTAAAAATCTAGTTGTTTGTTATAAGTGACGAAAAGTGATAATTTATATTTATTCGGTAGACGCATAAAAAAAAACAAAAACTATTTTAATTTTGAACGTTTTTATAAACGTAGTTAAAATTTTAAAAATCAAAAGCTTTGATATTTCAACAACCGCCTTAAAAATTTCATACAAAAGGCTGTAAAATGAAATTCGCTCTTTTTATTTCCTATTCATTTTATCTTTCCGAATAAGATTTATGCCATCAAAAATTTATTATAATCCTTTTTCCCAGTATAGCACTTTTGGGTGTGAGTATTTTTATCGTATATGTATGAGCTCTAGCGACATATTTTCTTCGACTATATCCGTTTCCCGGATATTGAATGGCTGAGACATCTCGCATTTTCCGAATGAAAGCCTCACGCTATGACGTCTAGAATTACAAAAAGACGACTTATAACAACACCGACAACTATCTTTTTCAGCTCTACAATTTTTAATTTAATCTAAGTCAAAAATATTTCAAAATCAACGAAAAATCTTACGTTTAACCTAGTGCTTAAGAGTATTCATTTAAGAGTTTTCCTCAATGGCGCGACATGAAAATTGTGATTTGATTTTTTTCCGACATCTGACAGTATGAAAACATTGTTAAAAGTTCATTTATAATTTCAACCGTCACTAAAAATATTTTTTTTCATATAATCTATTTTTAAAAACATTTAAATTAAAGCGTCATATAAACAGTATACCATATAAAATATATATAATAATTATATGGAAATAATATAAAGTATTTATGTAGTCTTATCTTCACAGATTGATTGCCAGCTAATTGTAAAGCCCATTCGTGTTCTAGTTCTAGTCAGAAAGGCTTGCGCTTACAATTTGATTACATTATAAAAGTTCAAAACGTTTTAGTTAGTATAACTGTGAATATTTAACACAAGGCTGAATTTTTTTTATAGTAATTTAAAATGAATGAATTAATAATTTTATTATATTCATAATGAAATATTAGTATACATTTATCATTTTAATCGCTTATATCTTATTACTATTAATATTAAGTTATAATTAATTCAAATAGAGTTCACGAAATATAAATTGAGATGTATTGATAATTTATTCTACAAAAGTATTACCAGATAACTTTGAATATTCGCTTCAGGCGTCAATACTATCAATAGACGTTTGATTTGGTACAAATAAATCTATATTTCGAACTAAGTTATACTGATAAGTTTTTCTTATACTAACTATACAACTGAAATTCATCGCCAGATAAATTTTTTTGATCAAACTTTATATACGAACAAAATTTAAAAATGTTTTATACTACATTAACTAATAAATGGAATTTAACAGTTTAAATGACAATACAAATAACGAAATTACGTGAACAACTTTTCACAAATCAAGATTTTTGGTTTCAGCTATTGTTTGAAAAATTCGTTCATTTTTTTACGATTGTTCTGAAAGTGGAACATATAAATATGCACAGTGTGGAGACAGCCTCTCTGAATGCGGAGTATATGGATCTCCGCAATATGAATACATGTTTTGAGACATTATTTTTTTACGAGAATTGGTTGTTAGATAATTGTTCAATCCAATAGGGATCCAGACCTGCATATTCGGATAGTTAAAAGCTCAGCAGATGTGTCTGAAAAATAAGACGCTCACGCTAAGCTCCTGGTTACCAGTGAAACAAATCAATATATTTAATATTCAAATCTTAATTACACCTTAATCTGAGCTTATCAAGTAAGATTACACATAATAAATACAAATTTCGTCATAGTAAATAAAACATTTCTATTTACATAAATTCACGTTACCTTAAATCAAACTGTATATTGAAAGATGAAGGTTTAATATTACTTGATATATATTCAAATATTATATTTATGCCGTCACAATATTTAAAATGGCTTTTAAATTGAAATTATTTTGTTTTGATAAAATTTGACAAAGTCAAATATTTCATTTATTTACAAACTAAAACTATTTCAACTATGAATTGTGATATTATATTATATATTTTGTTTAAAATGTATTTTCTTTTACCTTTCCTCTGTCTAGACTTCGAATAAGGTCGAGGTCAGTTGTATCGGAGATGCCTCCATGGACCACGAGAACCTTATTGTTGACTACTGTTCCCAGAGGAAGCCAACGGTAGACTCCTTCAATCAGCTTCAGAAGTCTTTCAGCATTATGCTAAACATAAAAAATAAATGTTTATTACAATACATAATATACATTACCGTATTTATTATAATAATATGATAAATTTTAATTAAAAAACAATATTAGGTTCAATAAGTTAAATGATATAAAACGAGCTGATTTATTGTATCGATTATCGTTGTAAAAACAACGCAAATTATTTAAGTATTTTGTAAATATTGCTCTTAAATGATATTTCTTAAAGTTATTTTATCTATTTTGAAACAACTTTTTTCAATGCAATTGGTTTTGTTGGATATAATCTCTGTATTTTTTAAATAAAATATATCATTTTTTTATACACCATATTCGCTCTTAAAGTGGAGCATATGGATCTACACAGTGTGAAAAAATCCACTCCGAAAGAGAAGTAGATGGATCTCCGCAATGTGAAAGTGGTCTTGAGAGATTATTTTTCATGAGAATCGTTTGTCAGAGAATTACTCAACCCAATGGGCATCCGGTCCAACATTTTTAGATTTTTTAAAAATCCGTCCAGATGGGGAATCGAACCCGCATTCCCCGGGTTGTTAGGCGCACACGCTACCAACTACGTTAACCGGGGAGACAATTATATCATTTAAATTAATAAAATCGAATATTGTTCTTACATAAATTGTCTTTTTTATCTCTGTGATTTTAATAGTAATCTAGATACATAAAAAAGTAATTTGAATGTAATTTACATGTTAAAACACAAGTAACTGTAAATGTCATTTTCAATAAAAATACAGTGCTCGATACGATAATGGTTTTAAAAATATAACTTACTGAATGAATAATATAAAATAAATTAACACATATTACGAAAAGCCCATAAATTTTAAAAGGAAAATGTTCCTTTTTCTTTTTTACCTTTGTATATATTTTTAAATTTGAGAAAATGTAACAGTATCTACTTCCTAAGACATCTTTAACGATGCCGATAAAAAGAAGATTTAGTATATTGACTATACATTAAGGTATCGCGTAATATAAGAAGACTTTTAAAACTTCGTTTGATCTTTCGTAACAATAAGAGCTTTTCTAGCCCGAAGGCAGGTGACCAGCCAGAGTTTCTGTGCTTCTGACATGAGCCTCGAAGCTTCAAGCTGCTTTCGAGACAAACGGTGAGCTTTTACGTGATGCGACTTTTGATAAGCTTGACGTAAGGTCAAAAATTACCTTCCCGGATAATAATTTTGTACATCAACGAGAGGAGGTTTATTAAGTTGGCGAAATGGTCAGCATTCATCAAATTTAGCTACATTTTTCACATTATATGTATTTTTTAAGTGTCATGAATAAAAATAATAAAAATTTTACAATATGAAGTATATTTTATTAGGGAAATAGCCGTACGCTAACATTTTCCAAAACCAACCTTTTTGCTAAATAAGTCGAACTGCATATTTTGAAATTATAATTTATTGCAATACATGGCTGACAAGGGAAGATGCAATTAGTCATTGAATTCCCTGATTTCAATATATAAAATTACTTTTAAACGCAACTATATCCGCAAAGTGTTTTCGCGAGTTAATGAATACTTCCGTAACAACGACTATATTGTTCATTTTAAATATTTTTTTACCATGTTCATTGCCAAAGTGTATCATACGGATCTACACAGCTTAAAAAGATTTACTGTAAAAATGGAGTATATAGATCTCCACAATGTGAAGGCATATTATCTTGACAGCATATTTTTCACGAGAATCGCTTCATCCAATCCTGCATTTTCAGAATTGAAAAGTTCAACAGATATGGGAATCGAACCCGCAATTCCCGGATCGCTAGACATGCTTTTTAACCTCTATGCTGACGGGGAGACTATTTTTATTTTTCCGTACCTTATTTAATGGTTTTCAAAAATTTTAGTAACCATGATTTAATGTTTGGAAATCAAAAGACGTGTATCTAGTCCTATTTAATTATTTTGCATCCAGAAGGACTGAACCTTGCTTTTATCTTCTTCAAATAGCTGGTATTCCGACATTCTGGAAGACCAGCGAGTACAATTCACAAGATTTACTTGGTAAATTTAATATTGCTGAATTGAATTTATGAAATTGATAGATATTGGCATGATCGAAGAATGCAACGTGGTCGAGGAATTACACAGGTTCCTGGGGACGCAATGAACCAGCCATATGCTCTACGTAGAAACCGAATATGCTAGAATATTAAATCTGCTAAAAGAAAGCTTATAGTATTTTTTTACTTATTAATTTGTTCAAATACGTTAATATCATCTTTATTTATTTCCTTGTATTATTAAATTAATCCTTTATTGTGGCTTATTTAACTTGTCAAATTTGTAAGTTAGAATGTGACCGTATTTAAATAGTTGAAACTTTGCAAGCCTTATAGCCATATCGTAAAATTACGAGCGAACTATGTGCCGCCTCATTACGTTCTACCCAACACATTTCTCGAATTCTTGTCGGGAATAAATTTAAATTATGTCGCCAGCACTCTCTGTTTATTTATACATTTATAAATGCCAGCAGAAATTTTGGGATTTCAAACAATGCAAACCAGGACCGATAGAATAAATTATTTAGTATTTTGGCACCTAAGTATTTAGCTTGTGAAGTAACAATTATTGTTTTACATACTAGCTAATAACACGGGTATTTTTATTAACACTTATTTGCCAAATGGTAAAAGCGTGCACCTTGCTGCTAAACATAACGGGTCCGAATCCCAAAACTGCTTAGATTTTTTTTGAAATCTAAATGTATTATACATGGTTAAACATACGACGAGCTTATCGATTGGCAACCAATTCTCGTGGAAAAATCTATCAGTGTAAAACTTCAGCTTACGGAGTTGCATATATTTAATTTCTGAAGAAGCCATCTTCACGCTGTAGATAATCATGTATACTGCCAAAATTTCCTATCTCAATTTTTTTGAAAACCTTTTAACGCCATTTATTAGCATTAACTCAAATATTCATCACAATAGAGTTTTAATTATTTGTTAATAAATAGCGTTAAAACAGGTCTTATTAGTAACCTAACGATATGCTACACCATCTAAAATAAGTAATAAAACAAATTAAACTCAAATCTTAATTTTTATTTTTTACATTACGTTACATAATCATTATGAATCGTAATTCGAAATTCAAGTTTCGCTTTTTAAGATTTATACTGTAGATTTATAAGCAGTGTGCAATAAAAGTGAATTCGTTGAGTAAATGACCTAACTAGTATAAAACGCTATAAACATTAACACATTGAAATACAATAAGCTTCCTTAAGTAGGTTTATAAACCCTATAAAATATTATTCAAAATACATGTTGCTAATTTCATTTTTTTAAATTAAATATTTTGGATATTTAAATTGTTGTTTGAGATTATTGAAAGAATAAGAAATAATGTCGAAATGTTGCATCATATAATTAAAAAAAGTAAAAAGAAGCAGTTGGATCCCTTTTAATATTTTTGCCATTAAATAAAATTAATCGAATTCTTAATTGACCTGTTTACATTTTCAGATTTAAAAATAGTGAGAAAATTATAAAAACACGTCGTTGTTATTTCAAATGTAAATCATGTATTTACTTTTTGAGCAATTATCATACATCAATTGCTTGCATATAGAATTAACGAAAACACAGAGCTTATTTTGAATTATGTAATATGTCTAAGTACATTATAAAAACTTGATATTTATGGTTTCTTTTATACTCCAACTGTTATAAAATGTAGTGGATATTTACTATCGCAAGAACGTTTAGATGCACTTTTAATACTACGTAACATCGTCACTTTAATGGTGTTTACTGTTTATACTGTATCTTTCTAGATCACAGTGATTTACAACCAGTGTTTCTCGAAGTACTAATCTATCGCAAATGTATTTTTTTTTAATTTTTTATTAAAATACTCAAAACATCGCACAAAATCAAAAGATTATTTTTCCTCTTATCAATATATATTTTGACAGATCAATAATACATTCTCTTATGACAAATCTAAGCCTCGTATACCACAGAATATAGAAGTATGTTGAAGTTGAAAAAAATTAACTTTAATCACTAAATCGAAATCCATATATATTTTATTACCTAAGAGTTTTTAATGTTGGCACTAAAATAATAAGGAATTTCAACCAATGATAAAAAATATAGAGAGTTTTTTCATGTCTTGCATCATACTTATTTTGCTATGTGATATACAAAGTCATGAGTCAATCATTATTTGAGTTTTAAACATTATCTGAAATGAAAAAACAAACAAACTCAAATAAGCCATAATAAAGATAAATAATTAAACGTAGCTACACAACTCCGATCATCGCATTTTTCTAATTATTGGTACATTTTTTCCCCATATCCACTAAATTATATTAATCTTAGCAATTTGTAGACATGTCTTAACAGATTACTTTTCACAAGAATTGGTTGACAAACAGTTGCTTAACTCAGTGGGCACCCAGTCCTGCTTTTTAAAATTTAAAAATCCAGCATACGTGGGAATCCCACACTTGACTATACGCTTCCAAGGACATATTTATCACTATAAATAATTAAATACAAATTAATGTAAAAACCATTGATTTGCTCATTTAGTTTTAATGTGTAATTTCATTAAGTTTATAAATATAGTTTAAAATCAAACAAAGCACTGTCTAATGAAAATACTTCCATTTTATTTATAATAGGAGCGGTATACTTTAGTTTTTAATGAAAAAAATATTTATGCATATTTTTACTGAATGATTTAAGATATTAATAATCATTTAAATGGGTTTCTTTCTTTCAAAATTTTCTTTGCAAGCAAGAGTATTATGTGTAATCAAAAAGGTTGAGAATCACTCCCGCAGCACACCATAGCGCTGTGTATTCAATGCATACTATTAAATGTTCAATCAAACATCAGTAAACAAACAGTGCAGATAACATCGATGGAATAATATAAACTTTAAAGCTTTACAAAATTTTTGTAGCATAAACAATATTTCAATATCGGTACACATATTTCAATTTGTTTATACGAACTTATGCTATGAAAATTATTATCTCATGAAAAGTTCAAATTTAAAAATATGCTGTTATTTTATACTGGAATATTTTTTATTACTTTAGTTATTAATACTATTGAAAAAAATTGGATTTCCTACAATTTTGACGTAGTAAAAATGAATCTTACCTTATATTTCTGATGCACTTCTCTTATGAAACCGTATCTGGAAGAAAGAGAATAAAAGTATTAATAAAAATATTGTTATGTATATATTATCATGTTTGCTCTTAGAGTAAAGTATATGGATGTACAATGTTTGAAGATATCCACTCCGAAAGTGTAGTATATGGATCTTCATAATATGAAGACATGTATGTATTGACAGATTATTTTTCATGAGAATTGGTAACCATAAAAAGCTCATCCTGATAGGCATCCAGATGTGGTAAAAAAAACCCTCTACCCTCCTCATGCAAGCTAACTTCTACACTATTGGAGAAATAGGAAAAATAACATGCCATAGTTTATAACTTGTATCAAGCCGTCAAAATCAGTATACTTCACACTCTGTTCATACTGTTATACTCAAAACTATTTAAATTTTATAATCTTTTATATCTCCCTGGTATCGTAAAGGTTAGCGTTTGCGCCTAATAATCCTAATAATGTGGGTTCGATTCCCCATGTATTGGATTTTAAAAAGTCCGAAAATTCAGGACTGGTTGCCCACTTTGGGAGCAAACATGGTATAATTTTTCTTTTATGCAGATCATAATTTCAAAGTTTCACCTTTTGGCATTTTCAGGTTGTATATGCATATACAGTATATATTATTCATGTTATTCACAAGTGTAAATTATAAAAGTTAAGTACTTTTATGAAAGTTTGCATAACAATCATTTGAAAATCGTTAACATTTAAGCCGTAAAACAATTGCACAATTTTCTTCACATGAATTTAACATTGCGCGTGTTTTTTCTTTGGAAAAAATTTCATTTTCCTAATATAGCACAAGAAAAAATCAACGTATCTATCAGTTTAATCTGATAAATACATATTTTGTAAAAGAAAATCAGATATGCATGATATATTTATTGTTGATTATAAATAAAGAGTCGCATATACTTGATATAATCATTTCAAGTAGATAATTATAATATACCATGGAAATTCATATGTACAAGTATAAGGGCTTATTTAAAAGTTGTAGATTATTATGTATTATATTTTTATTGCCTGAAAGTACTGAAAAAGACTCATATAGAAATTCATAATTATCATATTAATTCTGAGTTCACAACTGTTGGTAATCAACAATATCCTGTATATATTTTTTTTAAAGTCTAATTTAAAAATAATATAAAACTCCTGTAATTTTTATAATTCAAAATAACAGCCAAGTTTTAGACAGAAAAAAAAATTTGGTAAATATTTTTCGTTAAAATTTTCATTTTCACTACTTTGAATATTTTTTTACGAGGTAATAAAATTGGTAACTTTTACGACGCTGCATTAATCTCAAACGACAACACCTGAATGAAAACAAGCGAAGTCACTCTGCTTCCAAGTTGTCTTAAAGGCAGCACTTATCCTCGCGTAATTCAATTTATGACACGGACCATCACCTGTAAGGGATGGCACGGCTCACCTGGGTATTATATTCCAAAGTGCACGCTTTGCCTGTGGTACAAAATGAAATTGGTTTAATCATCTCTGTAATAATACGACGAGCACTAGTGAACGTTAAAGTTTATCATTTATGCTGATTACTGAATATCACGTGAATACTTGATTGAAAAATACGGTCATGCAATGTTATTCTATAGTGGCATACCCGTACCCGACACGATTGTCTGAAATGTCTGTCTATTGTTTGTAGCATTTCTTCGTTTTGGATTAGTCTGTCGAATAGACCAACCGTCAATTGTTCAGGAGATTGAAAACATCTTTCATTTAAATATATACAATTTAATATATGACGTTATTAAATTTACTTTTTTAAAGCCTTATAATTACTGTATGACGGAATTATAAAACTACATTATACAATATTGTATAAAATATCTAATCGCAAACACAACTTTTTCGTGACGATTTCGTATATTGAATAACATGTATCTTTACCTTTTACCACGTTCCTTCCAAATGTGGATCACATAAATCCACTCAATACAAAGTGGTCCGTTTCAAAGGTGGAGTATAATATATGAATCTTTGCAATGTGAACACATGTCTTGATTTTTTCCTGCAAGAATTGGTTGTCAGACAATTGCTCAATTATGCATTTTCTGATTTTCAAAATCCAACGAAGCTTTTTTAGTAAAAAGAAATTGAGTTGTAAATCCAATTTATCTCTATTTATCTTCTACACAGCTTACCTTTAATATTTAGAAGTATTTTATAGTTAAGTATTCGCCTTTATTAAACGTAAGATCTTTAAAGATTTTAAGCTAAAAATTATTCAAAGTTATCTTTTTTAGTAATTCCACAGTATAAATAGTCATAGTTGTACAAGTATATAACTACTATTCATATTTATTTATTCATACAAAATCCTGATGGTTTTTGAAGGATTCAGATAAATCAAAAGCTCACAGTGGAGAGCTTTCATTATAATATTAATATTTGAATAAAAACTTTAGTTCAGATATATTTTAGTTTTTCCATCATTATATATAATATATAATTGTAATTTATTGTATATTTTCTATCAAATGATCTTTAAATCTATCACAGCTAATTTAACTGAAGATCATTTTCTAGAATAATAAAAAAAAGTTTTTCTCAACAAAAAAAATATGTCGTATTTTTGCAATCTAATATTATATGTATCATTTTTCTAAAGCAGGACACATATTTTTATGATAAAATTTTGCAACGTTTTGCTTAATACTAAACAAATAGTGACCAATGACGTACATTATATACATAAAATAATTAAAGTAAACGTTAAAATATTTATGTAAAAATTATAATATAATTATAATGTAAAAAACAAAGCTTTAGTAAAGCGTATGATTTTAAAAAACCACCTTTGAAATTTTGTTATGAAGAAAGTTAGAAGAGTATTAATCAAAACGATGTTGAATACAAACTTACACTGAACATACGGTAGATAAACTTAAGGCTTTTGCAATTAGTTTGTTTTTGTCAGACGTGCTTATTTTTTTTCGATAAGAATGTATCGTATAATATATATCTGAAGATAAAGCTTATTGCTTGTCAGTAGGTATTAATAAAACCACATACAATATATCATTTTGCATATGTAGATTTTGTAATGAAGCAATTATGTGAACAATCAAGAAGCTAACTTGACGTTTTGAAACAGTATTTGTGAAGTGAGGATTTGAAACAAAGCAACTGTTTTAAAATGTGAATTTGTTGTAAAATTTGTATTTAATTGAAAATAAAGTAAATGTAAATTGTTACATGCAATAATTTCTAGTACTAGCTTAAGTCACAACCTTAAATTACCTAATACTTACAAATCAACAATCATATTGTTTCTTATATGGTAATCATATAATCGTAATCATATCATTCAATTACAAAAATATTTTAAATATTTTTCACTCATATTCAATACAAACAATACCAAACACATTCTGACATGATGATAAAGTTGTAAACTTTTGCGTAGACTGTTACGTTACAATGTTTTATAATTTTTTAATGACATCGAAATATTTTTCAAAAATAATGTAGAATTGTGTCACATTTATTCAAAGTGATATGATATGTTATAAAATACGTCAATTTGATGACAATTTGTATA
>JAGVSQ010001129.1:0-31307 GCA_022683975.1 Rhyacophila evoluta | reverse complement strand
GTACGAAATTTTTTCGACAAACGATCGCTCTTAATCCGCCTTGCGTCGATCGATCATATTTATACCATGTTCGCTCGCAGCATGGAGCATATGGATCTACACAGTGTGAAGATATCCACTCCGAATATATGGATTACACGCAATGTGAAGAAGTCTTGACAGATTATTTTTCACGAGAATTGTTTTTCAGACAATTACTCACCCCAATGGGCATCCAGTGATGCATTTTCGGATTTTTAAAACCCGACAGATGGGGAATCGAACTCGCACTATCTCGTAACTTAAAAGATAATATTTTGAACGAGTATTTTTAGTATAAAATGACCATATAACACGTTTTTTAATGTTTATTTTTGAAATTAATTTTATCTACTGCTTTGCATGTTAAGCGGTTGATTTATACAAAAAACACATGTTCAAAGTATTCTCCATTTGGTATAGTTCAATAACTTCATTTTGGAAAAACCCCCTCATTATATTGTAGTTTTTTTTTTTAATATCTGCAAATTAACTTTATAAAATACACACGAAGCCGAAAGAACACTGAGTATTTGAAAGTGCGGACGACCTCGCAATTTCGAAAAAAATCACGTATATGATTATTTGGTTTTGTCGACGGCCTTGTTTTCCCCGTCTACTTTCTTTCCTTCCATCCTTATTTGAATATCGCGCGAAATTCCGCTGACTTCCGACACGTTTCGATACATCGCAAATCCCCACCATCCGTCACACATTCTATACCATTATGTCACAAGTTATAATATCCAAATAACCATCAAAACATGCACCGCTACCTTTAGAAATCAAATTAAATACCAAGGCATGTTTACCTCATTAAATATCGAGTAGATTAAACAGATATGTTGTATTTCTCAGTGTAAAATGTGAGCCACTGTACCACAATATAATTATAGCATTACGTTAAATATACATATTTCATAATATATCATAGAAACTCTCTCTCTCTCTCTCTTCGGGTATAAACTGTATAATTTGATTAATATCCCGGAGTATATTAAATTGATAATTTCTGATCAAAACAATACCGTGAAATATGTATATTCAAGTGTGACGTGAACGTCAAATAGCTTACATCTATCCTTAATTACTTTCTTGTCTCACCGGTAGCGTAGAGGTTTGCGTGCGCACATAGCAATCCCATGTCTGTCGGATTTAAAATAAATCTAAAAATGCACGACTGGATTCCCATTGAATAAACAATTCTCGTGAGTAATCTGTCAAGACGTCTTCAGATTACGGAGATTCATATGCTCCACTTTGGGAGCGAACACGGTATATATATAAAGCCATAATTACTATCCCTTGTTGTAATTTTGATAAGAAATCATTATTTTCCCATGTCAATTTTATATATGATTTGAACCTAAGTATGACTGTGTTTTATGTTTAAATAATACATACGATAACCCATAGAAAAGCATTCGACGAATACCACCAAATTCGTACATCATATAAACGGATGTTCAAAAATTTACATACTGCATCATGATAGCTGGAAAAAATTTCCCTAAAGTTAGAAATTTTCGCTTTTAAATATTTTTTCGGGAAATTATTTCTGATCCTGATGATGGTGATGATGACTTGTAAGGATGCGAGGCAGGTGGCAGCTGACAGAGAATCCTGGAGGCGACATTTCGTGGTCATATGCTCCGCATAGGGACTGAATATAGTAGACAGAGTTTTTTTTTATTCATGTATTCGTTTATCCTGTTGATCGAACGTTATTTATAAGCAAGTGGGAAATATCCATAACTATAATTTAAACACGTCGTTTTGTTTTTGTGTCAAACGATAGCAACATCGTAATAACGGATATATTTCCATATTAGGTTATTAAATAAATCTTCAATAAGATATTTTAGTCTTCTTTTATTTTGTCAGAAAAATCTGCGCACGCAACTGGGTAAATCCACACCTAGACGGTGTTGCGACCAATTTTGCATATTTAACTTTTGTCGTCCGACATCGCTGTATTTTATTAATAAAACGTATTTGAATATATTGTCAATATTACGAAATAGCGATGAATAAACGACGGTTTATGACTAAATTATTTAAATATCTCGACGATGCGTAAGCGACATCAGATTATGCCATACGGGCGTATTCGTTTTTATACAATCATGTAATCCCATAGACATTAATCTGCAGTAATCTTAAGCAACTCATTATCAGTATGTTATAGATTCAGTTCATCAAAGCCACGTATTAATTACAATTATTTAATCCTACTTACTGGATACTCTTTACCGTAAATCTACGTTCGGATTTTACCATCCAAATAAAATAACTAACGTAATTAAATACTAAATAATACCGTAAATAAATAAATGTAATCCATTTTAATGTTCGATAACGTTTGACACTCGTTTTTAATGAAACACCTCCAATTCAGTCGAATTTATTTTAAATTAATCTATTTCTCATTTCTCATTTTCATTGATTTATTTATTCATTCAATCGAATTAATTTACATTAAATTGTATTCAATCCTTGAACTATTGTAATAATATTATAATTCTACAAATTGATGCATTAATGCATGATGCATGTCGGTAACTATTACCTCTTTGACATTATTGTCAAGACTAATGATTGTGAATTCTCGACTTTTTTTAAATTCTCGAGATTGAAAAATCTCTTCTTCATCAAATTTGTAAATCTCGGGAATTAGAAAATTTTATTTACTGAATATTCTCGAAAAATCTTGAGAAAATCGATAATTTTCAAAGATTAGCTGGAATATCGCACATTATTTTTTTTGGTCATTTTAAATCAAATACTGAAACAATACGGGACTAATTTCTTTGAAATTCTCGAGATTCTCATGAATAATTTTTCGAGAAAAATCACAATCTCTAGTCAAGACTAATTATCATCATTATGCATCATTGGATTTAAATTACATGTTAAATTAGATGTTTACATCAATGATATCCACTATTTCTTATATTTGATTGAATTGAAAAAAATACCGTGAGGTTACGTCAGGAAACTGAAAAAATCGTAGCTCGAAATTAAGTTACAAAGTTAAATTTACGTTCGTAACCGCTGTTCAATAGTGTTCTACAAAATGGTGGAAATTTAATCAACGATTCTGAAATAATTCAGTACTATTAATTTTCGTCAAATTTTTCTCAAAACGGACATTATGGAACATGATTTAGAAGTAGCGATGTATATAAATAGGATACCAGATAGATATAAATTATATATTAATAAACTGTTTGAATGTACAAAATTTTAGACGACGTAATAAAAATAAGTGGGAGAAAGTTTAGGGTAAAAGACGCATCGGAAGTAGACGTACTCAGCGACTCGGTAATCCCCGTGAGTAGTAAACTTGTCTCTGAAAGACCCCTCTTAGGATATCCGTGAACAATGCAGTCACCCAAACCCATCACCATACTTGGACAGGATCAATGAAATAGTAGGGACCGATAAAATATGTAAAATATGCGCACATTTTCGGTATTACTGAGTCAAAATACTTAGGTGTTGCTTAACATTTTGTCGCCAATATTCTAGGAACGTGTATCTTGATTTTTCGGCTTAAGTCACTCTGTAAAGTATAGTTCTATTTTTCGCAATCCCTTGTATTATTGACACATTTTTACATATACAAATAATTTGTACACGTTTTATTATCGTATATGTTAATGCAAAAATGTACTAATAAAACAAGGGGTTATGAAAAATAAAACTACACTTTATAAAGTGATTTAAACCGAAAAATCATAATACGTGTTTATGCAATATTGGCGACGATTTATTCTTCGTGATGTGAAAATGGTGCTCATCAACGTAGAGCGAAAAGTCTCCAACTAACAAATTGACAGTTTTGAGATGATGGCTTTTTTACGATTGCAATTTGAAATAAAGAAATACAATAAATGTTTTGTGATATATATTTTTTTTAATAATCACAGTTGTGTTCAATACCTTTTAAGTCTGCAATCAAATCTGTGGGTTGTCTAAAATAAGACTAAAATAGTGATTATTTGCTATACTATCATATGAGTTTAAACTGTTAGTGTTGGACTTTATCCATATAATGCGAAGAGCATAATGTGTATTTTGATTTATTTAACTAATTCTTACCAAAAATGTTAGTGATTTTTTGCTCTACGGCGACGTTCTGTAACATTTTTAATCCGAAATGTCTACTGTATTGGTGGATACATTATAGAATAAATTTCAGTGATGTCATAATTGACATTGCTATGAACACTGTAATGTAATATTATACTTTTTCAGTATTTAGTTTTGGAAATATTATGACCTCTGGTGCCATAGAAGAAATTTATTACGAACAAAATTTGGTCATTCTTATGCACGTACGTGTAAAAGTGTATATAGGTTTCTGACCGAAAAAGAATGTGATATCAAGAATGATAAAAAAATTCAAGGCCATCTCGGATAGTTAGTTTTTCTTGCCTGCGTGGTGGTTGGAGGCAAGTTTAATTTCAAATATCTGACACACTTACTCTAGAGTGAAGAAAAAAATCGTTTTCACACGCTAAGCATAACTTACGTTTTATTTACGTTGAATGTATTTCTCAACGCGTAGCCGATTCTTCAATTAAAATGCATTAATTTTACATATTTCATAAATAATGACAGCTTAATCATCCGTAAGTAATTGATAAAAATAACCATCGTAAATGTAACAAAAAATTATCTTCATATTATCAATTCGCCATACATGACTAATAAAGCAACTTTTACACTCGGTTAAGTAATCTGCCAAAATCGACTGTAAGTATACTACATTCAATTTGAAATAATATATATTGTATGATAATATTATTAGAATTATCTAAATATATGCTTGGTGTGTGGCAGTAAATGTGAAGACATCTTCACATTTTTTTAAACATTTTCAGTCATCTTAAATATATGACACATCCTGCTAAGGAGTTCGAACCGGCGCTCAATAGTCCGGAACAATGTAGACTTGGCGATATTACATATCGGCACCGTTTTACCAAAAAACGATCCATTACAGCAAAAAATACTTATGAATGCCATTTAGTCCATTTATGTTATGATTTTTACAACATCTTTTTAGAAAGTCTTTTTAGACTTTCTTTCCCCTCAACATTGTTATCTTATTAGAGTGGATATGGCCGTTTGGTCCAAATATAAAATCTTTTGGCTGTTTAAGACAGACTACCAAGCATGATCCCAAAAAAACGGTCACAAATGGAATTGTTAGAAGTAATGAAGTTTGCAGTTAGTTGCCATTTTACAAAAGTGTCAGTCCATAATATTAAAAGATTCGTTGTGCCTTAATAATTATTATTAAATCGAAAATTATTTTTTTCTATGATTTCTACTCTTTTGACTAACTAGATTTAAAGTGTACTGATTTTAATTGACAGCCTAATGATGGTTGTATTTAAATTCGTTCTTAAATTTTTCTCATATTATCTATAAGTAGGTTGTCATTTACTCCTATACTCAACATAGATTATCTCAAAGCAATGTCTTTGGTCTTACCTTTTTTTTTTCAAAACGGTGATGATATCATGAATCGAGTTAGCATTTACTTAATAAAACTACTTTTTAGATTTCAGGAATTTAAATGTGATTACGTATTACTTTAATATCATAAGTTTTTTTATAGCTCACCTAAATATTAAGAATTTATGTGACTTAGATTTACTTTTCGTTATATTTTATTATTATTATTATAAATTATCACATTTACGTTGGTAATGTTAAAGCTGAAGTCGTATTAGTTTAATACAAAAATTGATTTCAATGGCAGTTGTTTATCAAAGTATTTTTTTATCTACCACGTCTTATCATTGTCTACATCTATAAGTCTTTAATATAATTAAGCTGCAAATTATTCCAAAATTTAATCGTGTTTCACGGTTGACAGTAATTGCACTGAATTTTTTTAATAGTGTGAGATTTATAATATAAACAAACATGTTTCCGTATTTCTATGCAGTGACATACTTTTTCCTCTTCACTTTGTCGAAGAAAGTGGGAATCCACGTATTAATATTACGACAGTGAATAATTGGGAAAGTTTGTGTTACGACAACGCAACTAAAAAGATACAGCAATCGGTATTTTAAAATTTATTATAAGCATCTATTTTATCGCATATTCTAGGCACCACCATCAATAACCTGCATCAATTAACTGATGAACAAGGTCTTCTCACATTTGACTCTACCGCTCCATTCCACATAGGTTTCAATTTACTAACACACAACAGTTTCGTCAATTCAACATACTCTAAAAGCGACCAGATTCATCCAGCGATTACCTTTAATTTCGAGTCGCGTCCTTTCTCATTTACATGCCTTAAATCAATACTCGTTTTTTTTATTGTCTTTGATACTTATACCCAACATGCAACTTATCATTACACGTATATTAATTCAAGTCTCTGGACCTGGACCTCTCTTTTACCGAGAGTATTCTAACTATTCCAATTCATATCCGCTTACGGCAATTATACAATATCTAATACAGTGTAAATCATGAATATATGACGGAGGCCTTAGAAATAATATATCTTGTGACCAGTGCTACTCTATCAATTGTTTTTAATTGCTTCTCTGTTATGCTGTATAAATAAATCACTGTTAATTTAAGAAATACCCGATTAGTAACCTGTATTATAATATAATACTTTATACTCTAAGTATAATCTTATTGAATGTAGGGTTTTAATAATTTGAATGTAAAGTACTTAACCTAATTGTTTTTTATTTGAAATTTATAATTATTTGTCATTACGATATCGTTTCTGAATTTTTTTCGTGTGTCGCATATATGAGTATTTTAAATTATTCATCCGTATGCTTATGTCGCGATTATTGATTTTGAATTAGCACTGTACCTAATCTATTTTCGTGTTAACAAATTCATTCGAATTATGCAGTACTTTCTGTCAAGTATATCAAATCTGGACACCATTATGATGAATGCCTTCAATAAATAATACTCTGTTACCAAACAACTGCGCATATGGTAACTGCACGCAAGATAATGCACAAGTTACAAATACGAATTGGAAATTTTTCTAGGATCAACTATACTGTCTGCACGTGGTCTTCCGAGAAAAAACCATCATTATCGGCTTGGGATATTGATAAACTAATGCATACGAGTTCTTCCTAGAAAAAAAGCAGTTCATATTTGTAACGATTTACGTAAAGGGTTGAATTCACCAAAAACAGTTGGAGGGGTTATCAAGAAGACCAACATAAGCTTAGATTTTTGGGGCGGATGGCTAATTTACAATATTTTTTATTTGTAAAGAGTGTTTATGGAAGTTATTAATATTACTTACCTATTTACCCGGTTTTATTTAATTTCACAATATTTTTCTATTATAATTACTGCATTAATTAAAATCAATATATAAATCTATATTTACTATAATTACTTGAATTCACATTAATATATAATAATATTTTTATTGTATGCGCAATTATCTTGTATGCAAAGCTGTGTGTATATTGATAATCCGCGCAGTTGTCATAGAACCACAATACTTCTTCAATATTGATATTTCATTCTGGCAGTAAAATTGAAACACAAAGTTTTATGAAAATCTCGTTTCAAAATTATCACCCCTAGGCAAAAAGCTCTCAAACAATATCCGAAACAATCAGAAATAAAAAGTCTAAGTAAACGATTCTGAATAAAAGCTTATAAAACATAGACAATATAAATAAAATTGCAAAATCTGATGTTTGGGTGTTTTTAAACTGGTCTTACTATCAACAATCGACATATTTTAATGTCTTAGAATTCGGAATGTGAATTTATGCACGGAACATGAATAAAACGGTTGGCTAACAACAACTCGTATAAAAATTGCTTAAAATACATGCCGACACTGTGATTTCTATTTGTTTTGGCAATTATTAAAACTAAAATATTATCATTACAAATGGTAATCAATGTCGACTGCAGCTGGGTGATAGAAATTGATTATAAACAATCCGTTATTCGCATTTTGGGTTTCATTTTTTTGTTAATCTACATACGTCAAACTTCATACGAATTTCAAGTAGTCTCGAGTACACACACACTATCGATAGTTTACTGGCAATTAATACATCATTTATTCAAAATTGCGCACTTTTTTCAGTAGAAATTAAAATACGATCAGAGAAATCGCGCCAGTCTGGCAATCAATATTATGCAATAGATGTGTATATTTTTTGTCCGACAAACATATCGGATATGTGCTTTGTGGGACAAGCTACGTAATATGATTATTTTAAATGAATATTGGATGTTTTTTAACGAAAGTAATTATTTTATTTTAACCGAATCAATCGGAGTCGAGAGAGATTGCCGCACTAACACGCCAATGGCCACTTAGTTTAAAAATTAACGAGAAAGTATCCATATAATATGTATTTATTATTGTATTGAAACCAATTTTTTTTGTTCAATATTTTTAGTTTATACGTTCTGTTAAAAGTAACTTTCGGTGGCTCGTGATTGTTTTTATATGGTATTAATTTAATACTCTCACTTCATAACTCTACGCCTTATTATATCATGTTAATTATACGAGTCGCATAATATTATGTTTCTCTCGGCTGTAGGAAGAATTATTTCATTGTTATAGCCAGTCAATTATATACCTTACTTGTACTTTATCAAAACAGAAAAACACACTTCTACCGGTCTCTACCAATCCTTTCACTATGTATTTATTTATTTATTTATTTATTTTATGTGTTACAAACATCACAAATTGTCAGTTCAAAGCATTTAAAACATATAATAACGAAGGGAACAAATTTTCGGTATGCAAAACATATTCGAAGTAAATCAATTAAAAATAACACGTACAACATTTATATTAAACTTTAAATTAATTTACATTAAACGTAAAGAGAGAAAAGAAAACAAAGAAAGCTTTCACAGTTAGGCAGATCCTAATTTGGAATGTATAAAATAACATCATTATAAACTCACTCTCACTCAAGTGTAAGCTATCAATAATCGAGGCAATTTCGTTAAACATTACCATTGCTCTTCGCAGTGGCATGACTACTGGTAAGTTAGTTCCGGATTTAGTAATAAAAGGGAGCAGATGTTCTCGATTTCTCCGATAGTTTACCAGGGACGTACAGACCAATATTAGCCAAATTGGCAGAGTTATCAATTAGACCACGCGTAAGTCGAAAAAAATGCATCGCCAAATACATATTCTCCTTAGTTTTAAGCTTAAATAATGACTAGACCTCCTCGCAGTTACTGCAGTCTACATATAAATGGCTCACATCGTTTCATGTTTAGTAGCTTTAATATGCTTGGTAAAACTCCATTTTACAAAGTTTGGCCATCTATTTTGTACAACAATTCTATTTTTCATTCAATTTCAGTGATAGACTTTTTAATTTATGACCTATCAAGACTAGCTTAGATAATATTATCAGAACTGAATACCCAGTGGATCGAGCGATTATTTAATAGCAAACAAGTTCTTTCAAACCGTCTGTCAATATCTTTAGATTGGGTGAATCTATATATTTAAAATTGAGAGCCAACGTCCTTAAAGATGGGTGGCAAAGAATTTTTAGAAATAAATAAAGATTATTAACAGCATTAATAATTGGCACCAAACTATTCATAACAATGGTGTCAACCGAAATAGTTATCGGGAAAATAATTTACACGTAGAATGTAGAATCGTAATAAATAAATTATTTCAAACGTTATGATAATAATGCTTATTGGAAGGTATCCAAAAATAGTGCCGAAAATTGATTTCATATTGTCGCATTATTTTATAATATTTTACCGTTTGTCCCTTCGTTCAATCATAGTCAGTAAACGGATCGATACTACTTTGTGTATAGTAAGTAAATCTGTTGAATTATTGTTTATCAAACATATATATGGCCATGTAAATTATGAGAAATCTGTTGTGAAAAATGAACATCGGATAGATAAAATCACAAGGTAAGTTGGTGCATTGTACACAAGTCTTAATTTATTCACGCCTATTTATTTAGCCACATCTATTGCGATGATTTTCTGCACGTTGTCGGTGGGAGCTTAATTTGAGTTACGTCGGTAACCTTTAACCCTAATCTGCACATAAACCCCAATAATCCGTGCTGCGATATAATGTTTTCAGAATAATACATGATAGAGAAAAAATTCACCATACAGTATTTCCCATTAATATAATCAGTGTGAGTCGCAATTCCCCAACTTTTTTAATAGTTGTAAGTAATTTAAAATTAAATACTTAAAATCAGGCGCCATAGTTTTAATAAGAAAATGTTACGTTAAACGAATCATGCATAGGTAATACCGCGCATAATGCTCAAACATAGGTTGTAATCTAATACAATCTAAATAGAATGTAACCTGTATAAAATATTATGTAATTTGAACAAAAAATACTCAAATGAGCAAGAAAAACATCTTAACCTAAGTAGTTTTTTCTATCCATTTTGCATATCAAATAACGTTTTGGGAAGCTACATCGTATGTATTGATTATGATTAGTCCATTACAACAAATTTAAAATCGATTACGTCTTGGTAGTAACGAATATATTCAGTGTTCGTGGTTCATGACTATTTCTAAAAAACAATTACAAAAAAATCATCGTGCTTATAATAGCTTTCTAAAAATGAATTGCCTTCATGGCTGATTTGTAGTCGGTTAGAATTCGTAAAGTTTCCGATGTGTCACCAAACCTCACTAAGATTTAAGCAGCCTAAAAATTTAAAGATATTTAGTTTACTTAATTCTTTTTGAGTTTTTTTATTTGATGAATCGGCTCATGAAAATTTTTTCAGCAGTATTTTCTACTGAATAAAATATATCAGTTTTTTGATGAGTAAAGTAAGAAAATCAAAATACTCTGTCAATAATGTGATGCTGATTTTTCTATTGTAATTTACCTAGGTAACCGATTGATAAACAAGAATAATATTCGAAAACAAAATTCTCCGACCGATTTATAATAGGTGAACTTAAGGTTACCTCTAGAATATTAACCTCAATACGTTAAGTATTTTGAGGGCATTGTACTCGAAAAAATTTAATGCGATAGATCTATAGCTCTCTATTTTTGCCATAAAAGCCCCTACAGGTACCACCGAAAAAATAGCAAAAAATAATGATCGACGCAGAAATACTCATTGCGCCAATACTGTTTGAGAGGCAGCTTGAAGACCGGTAATCAGTTTGCCACGAAGTTATTAATAAATGAGTGTAAATAGAAAACAAGTATTTATTCCGATGTGCGTAGTGCTCAATATCACTTATTAATTGTATTAATTTGTACCCTTAGTTCATTGCGTGTCTCAGTTTTTCTTTGGGCTCGGGCGAATTGTTCATCGGAGCGAGATATCACACACTACATACACCAAGTTAACATTGAGCGTTTGTATAGTATTTGCGAAACAAATATTACAAGTGTACTCAATCAAAACACCATTAAACTTGAGTAATGCAAATGTTTACAAGAATAAAACTGCTCATCCCACGTATTAATACTGCGCAGTTGATGTAGTTTTTTTATTGGATTGAATTTGAAAATGTATTATTTATGTTTTTTTTTTTAATAATGCAGCACTTACAATATTCATTTATTGAGAAATTAGCAAGGCTGACATTGAAAGCAAAAATTACACACAAATAACAAAAATAAAAATTCGAAAATCATTTTTTAACTAATCGTATTATGTAATGGTTATCAAGAGCCTTCCGTGCATTTATAAAAAAAAAAACAATGTTTACAATTAAATTTACACCAGTCACATTAAACTATCGGCGCCACTTTCTTCACTTCTTCAATCATGTCAATCGCAATGTGAGCTTTAGCTTCTTCTATTATTTACCCCCGTCTATCTTTCAACAAAAAACCGTCTTTCCAGTTTTTGCTGCCCGATGTCTTAAAAAAAAAAACAGCACTATTACCTTCAAATCATACGAGGCCGAAGCTTACATCCGGCTTCTGGCAAGTTAGTTACGTGAGACTAAATTAGTTAATTAGAGTTAAGTGTTATTCAGATAAACTGCAACTTGTCTCCGCGATAGGCGAAAGGTTATCGTGCATGCCTCGCATCTGGAAAACGCGAGTTGAATTCCACCCATCTGTAAAATTTTAAGAATCCAAAAATGTAGTAATGGATGCCCATTGTCTTGAGCAGTTGTCTAAAAATCAATCGTTGTGAAAAATAGTCTGTCAATCATTGCAGAGGTCCATATGCTCCACTTTTAGAGCGGACATCTTCAAATTAAGTAGATCCATACGCTACACTTTTGGAGCTAACATGGTAAAAGAAACCTCGTTAAACCAAATCAAACCAACAAAGGCAGCTTTATTTGACAAACTTGTAAAATTTTACAGTTTTATCTCGATATTACATCATTGATGGATCCTAACATAACACGCAAAATGCTCCGTTCATATGAACACAGTTTTCTTTACATAGCTATTGTTCATTCATTAGCCATATCTGCTCACTCTGTGGAACACGATTACCATGCGGCAGCTTTAGGATTCCACACAATAAAATATTGAATCTGTCTTCTATCAGGTCACGCAAGTATAGTTTAATTTTCCACCACATACATTTTATGTCAAAATGAACAAGCCGTTTTGAGGCTCTAGTAACTAGTTCACATAACGCACCGTGGAGTTTGACCTAGAGAGTATAGTACTCAATCTACTTCCTCACGATTATAATTATTTTCGACGAGTCATCCACGATAGCAAAATATATTATAGTAATGTTGTCTTTTAATTGTATCTTCCAATTTATTTCGAAAATACTTTTGACATTTGTCGTCTTACGTAAGTCGACTGTCAGAATTAGAAAATGCTGCACTTTTAATTTCACATTGATTTTTTAAACATGCCGCTGTTCCTGCCTTTACAAATCATTTCATATTATTTTGATTGCCAATAATCAAGTCAATTCACCGACATTAAGTGACCGATTTCGAAACAACACTACATGTATTCATCAAGATAACTTCGGCGTTGCATTTAATTTCTGGGTTAAGTCGTCTAAAAGAAAATTAACTTACGAAACATGCAAAAGATTTGACTGGACAAAAAAACCTTAATCGACATAGCTTCGTTTTGAAATAACTTGTTTTACAGCCAGTGATTAGATAATTCTATTAAATTGGAACTATATATTGATTAATATTCTTGATAGATATTTCCACATCATAAACAATAATATAAGTACAGAGTGTGTATTATTATTGTCTTAATAGTGTCGCTAATATTAATTTACATAATGTAACTCGGGACCGGTTTCATTAAACTAAGAGTTATAAAATTCTCAAGCATTTCAATTAACAAAGTCAACCTCAAATGCGTAAAACTGATTTTAAATATATTTCTACATTACATGTTTCAGATTAACTTCTAAAATTAATTACTTTCTACATATTTTTTTTAGAATATAACAGTTTCCAGGCGCGCTACAACCGTTATTTTAAAATAATATTCATCATGATGTTACGGGTGTGCTTAATTGCTATATGAAAAGTCAATTCTTTATGCAGTTATAGCCTATAATATTTCTAGATGTGTGTGAGATAATGCATAACTAATTGTTTGTTGGAAACACTGTCTTGTGCCAACAATACACGTTAGCAAGTGGTGCCTCAAAAAAACGAAAAAACGTTTCAGTAACATCTTGTTTAAAATAAATATTTTGAAAGCGTAAGTGATGATAGCTGGAAAAGTCCTTCATGCAGCACTATATCGAATTATTTTATCCATTTACCTCAAATTGTATTGAATAACGAAAACTTTTACTGTATTATTCGTTTCGTAATCTAAACATTAAAACTTTGCATGAAATGTGAAGTTTATGTAAATATATTCATACTATAAAAATATAGTGATATGAAAGAAAAATGTCGTTTGTGAAAAAGTTCTGAAATTGTTTTAGGAAAATGAGTTTTCTGAGAACTAACATTAAGAATTTCCACTCTCTTTAGGGTCAAGCGTTTCTATTGTTGCCGTCTCCTTCCTGTCTTTTTTTCGTTTTTAATAATATAAACTTTGTATTGTAAAATATTCAGTTTATTAAAACATTTCTTTTTTAACTTGTTCCGTACCAATTTTAATAACATTGTCTTTTCAGCTATTGATGTTGTATCTATTATTTGATATCAGAAATAAAAATAATGTCATCCGTAGTATATAAATGTATGTTATATTTAAAAAGCTTTTTATTAATACGAAGTGAAAACACTTTGACTTTTGGTTTCCCGATCGCAATTGATTTTCGTCTTGAATGCTTATGTACATATTTGGAACTTAATTACACTTAATATAAAATAAAATGGCTAGTTTTCATTTGATAATTTTAACTACATTTAGCCTAAATATTAGCATTAGCTAAAATTGGTATAACTTAAAGAAATAACACGGAATTTATTATTGTTGCTTATTGATAAAGAAATAACATAGTATTTTGAATAGAAACGAGTTTAATAACAAACAATAGGATGTATTGCCGCGGATTTGATCGAACATAGGGCATATTGCCATATTACCATCATCTGTTCCATTTTGAGCGGACATAATTATATTTAAAATAAATATAAGATCATACATGTGGGTGTATTGCAAATATTTGTAGTATTAGTTTACGCTGTTAAGTATTAATAGTCATGTATATATTTTTATTTTTGATATGACACAGTGGCGTTGCTGTATATTCAGCGCCCTGGAGCAAGTAAAATAGTTAATCTATAACCACTCCTCGTTAGCTACGCCACTGATATAATAGAAGACAACATATTAATTGCCTCAGTTCAAAACGAATAGACTTCCGGTGTGGGTGTACACTGTCGGATTTTTATCAAGTAAATTCACGGCCTTCGTTTTTAGTATCTTAAATAAAATGATTTATGTTATTTATTGTTGTTTGGACATTTTGCGTTACTCGATGATAAGTATGGCGGGTCAGAAACCTGAAAAGCCGACGACCGCATCTCGCGTCGGTGTCAGCTGAATGAAAGTGTATCAGGTAAAATCGAAATCGATCCGGTGGAACTGACCGTGAAAGCTTTTGCGTCGGGCGATGTGATATTGTCAATGCCTTCCGCATCTGTGCCACATACCTGTCCGCCTCGACCAAAAATTTCGCGTTTCGTTTCATATTATTCCGGCGGCGTTCGGCTTACATTGCCGCAAACCTCTCCCCTCGCCGACAAAACAAACCTCTATCTATTAAATATCATCCGATCGCAACTTGCGGTGCTTGATACGTACCCATCAACCACGACCGTAATTACATATACATAAGTTAATACCAAAATCGATGGCTTCAAGTGCATAGTTAAAAGTCTTTTTTTAGCTGGAGATCTTGTTGCACTATGCACCACATGCATGTTCCGTATTAATTTCACAATTCGAAGTTATTTAAATATATCGAAAAAAGGTCCTAAGAAAATTTGACAGCTTTGACAACTTTGGATCTGATACCTACACTGTAAATATAAAAGTCTGCCATTATTTATTCAGAGATATATAAAGTGTGTCGTTCGTAAGCAGCTGTACAAATGAATAGTTTAAACGTGCTTCATAATAAATACCAAAATAATCCGTTTTTACACACTCCTGTAAATTTTTCAAAAATGAACTTATCAAATTTACACTCTGCCGTCGATATGTATTATCTCTGTATCAACAACTTGTAAGACTTCGCCATACTAAACATTATTAATTAATATTTTTGACTGATGGCGCTTGACGGAAATTGATTTTAAATTCTAAATTACTTAAACATTATTAAATAAAAATATATCTTAACTATATATCCCTCATATGCAAGCAATACCTCGTATACCACACAACTCTAGTCAATATTATCAAATCATACTACGAATTTTTTTAAATGTCAACGTTAAAAAACATTTGTCAATTTAATAGTCACTCGGAATTTGATGTAGTAAACGTGATTGAATAGTCAGGCTATCTCGTGTGGTATACGAGATATTGCTTTGTCATGAGCGATATATGTATATATAACTCACATTCTCTGCTTGTGTATGAATTACACCGTAAATATTACATATACTATATAGACATATGTATAAAAACTTACCACTCTGGAATCACATAAATAGTGTCAACAGGATTTTTTTTAAGAATTTTGAAGAAAGTTGTAATTTGCGAATAATTTCTCCAGGAAGATAGAACTTCGTTTTAAAAGTAGTAAGAGCCGTATGTCAAATTAATTAATTCGATTTAATTAGAATCAGTGTTGAAAAGCAGCGTGCAAAACAAACTATTTATATTTTTTACAAGTTCGTTACGAATTTGAAGCGTTATGATTTTCACAATGTGAACAAACTTATCTTAGAAAATTGTTTTTTCGCGCATTTTTCAATACAATAAATGTTTTGTGCAGCCTCCGAATTTTAACCTGTTACTTCTCATAATGAAGCGTTCGCGCTTAATAATCCACAAGTCGACCAACAATGTGTGTTTTAATACTCACGACGACATAACGTAATACATAATTTCAGTACTGAAACATGACAATGAAGTGTCGAAGATACGTGCATATGGAATGCTGCAACAAATAAATATACTCCTTCTGTAGTAAGCCTTCAATTTCTTACGAAATAGTTAATGTCATTTGGATGATGTTAAATAATATTCGCCATATAAGCTTCTATAAGTGAGAGGAAAAATGACCCAGTTAAAGCCATGCATTAGAATAGTGAAACGATATGTCGGGATATACGTTTTTATTTCAAGGACCTTTATTGTAAATCTCGTTACATCCAACAAAAAATACTAAGCGATGAAAGGAAAAAAAATAAAACCAATTTAGAAGTTTTCTTTGGCTCAATTAAGGTTCATCGACCTACTGCCTCAACTGCTGATGTCTTACCTTGAATCACCAGCTTGCACAAGTTAATTACACTTCCAAATGAGCTCTAGTATTCATATTTTGTCGGTATGTTAAAGTTCACTTGGTGATTCTTCATTCGCAGGTGTGTCAAACGATTTCTATTATATATGAATATGGAAAAGGTTGCGTATCACCCGAGTAGGTGGGCGGACATATTGGATTATTGATAACAGCTCAATAGGTTCGCTTCATGCGTTATTCAGCGGACGGTGTATCGGTTTAGTTAGCCCACAAATAAGAACTGTCTCTCTTTTCTTTTTTTCTTTTTTTATAGTGCAATTTTCTAATATTATAATTTCAATGCGTACTACAAAAATTTATGATTAGTTAGTATTATCTAATTGATGAAAATATTTTAGTCAACCACGCCTTATTAACCCTGCCTGCCTTCAGTGTCAGCCAAAGTCCCAGAGGCCATAGCCTGAATATCTTCAGTGCCCCCTACGGGTAGGTGATAAGAGTGCACTTTAAGAATTTCTGCACCAGAATATTGATTGTTAGCACTCGATTATATCGCATTCTTTTAATTGTGCCGCATTACGTATTGTATTATATTACACGTCATTTCATTAATAATTGTTTCCTCATCACGAGCATCAACATGTCACTCTTATCGTCGCTAATTAATATATTTATCAATTGACTTATATATTGTAGGCACATGAAATTATCAACAATACTAATTGTAAATCAAAATTATTTTATTATTTTTGTTCAGAAGGTCAATCTCAACAACAAATAATTGGAAATTTCCTTGATTATCAATGAAAATACATATTAGTACGAGTACATGAAGTTACATCACAATATACTCGAATACATATATAATACAATAAACATCATATTATACGTGGTGATCACAATCGGCTATAATAGAATAATAGTATGAGTACTATTAATTATACAGGTGTATAAAGTTTTGGTTACTGTTATTTTTTCTTAATTTGAAGACATAAAACGATTGATTTTACGAGGCTTACTGTACACGAATTTCAGTTTCACGTAAAATTATTTGTCAATTAGTCGATTTAATTATTTCAGTCGTATTTAAAAATGTTAAGTTATTTGGTTTGCATAACTACAGCGGTTTCTACTGGTAGAATGTGTCTATGATGATCGGATTGCTTCAATACCTGAAATTCATATGTGTATCTGTAAAAACATTTCGACTGTGAAACTATATTGCGGAAGGCGTAATGAAAGGTATGGTATTTTATAGTTTATTAATTTCTTTCAAATGTCAGGTAATCGCTGTCAAACTGTGGCGCATAAGATTTAAGAAATTATTACTTTAATAGAATATATGTAGATATGTTTGTCTTGCAAGCTTCATTCGATGCTCTTACAAACTTGCACTGTCTCTGATATTGGTTCGGAACTATTTAACGTTTTGTAATTAATACTAAATCACGACTGGTTGAAGCTGTGTTTGTCAATATGATTTTAATAAATGCCAACTCTTTATGTTTAGAACCTCGTGGGCAGTGAGTATTACTTCATCAAGTATTAATGGAATGCGGTGAAATGGTGTTAATCTGAAGTATTTGATGTGTTTATTATTATTATGTTAGTGTTATATTTGTCAGATGCACTAAAATGTTATACTGAACGACGCGTTTACTTGCAAAATTGTTAATATTTAATTCGGAAAATTGTATTTAAATTGCCGCATTTTGTTACTTTGTATCTGAATTACATTTTGCACAAATTTTTCTTTCGTTTTGCATAATACAGGTAATATTTATTGAATTCTAAATAGCGCAATCGAATATATTTTGCATACTAATCCTGAATAATTATGAAAACACCTGAAAGGTTACTTACCTTACTTACAATGTCGTACAATTATATATGCTTTATATTACAAAATGTTAATCAGAAACTTCAAAATGCTGTTATATCTACAATTATTTATTTTAATTTGAATATAACTAAATCTTGAATACGTTTGAACAGTTTTTGCCATTTATTAGACATATATTATTTCATACAGGTCATAGACAGTCTTCAGGGAAAGGATGTATTGAAGATAACTTATTATTCACTTCTTATGAATGGTAAATGACTCAGGAGAACGAAGAAATTATTTAGTATAATATATATTGTATTACTGTGTCCACTCCGAAAGTGATGTATAACAATATATAGATCTCCGCATTGTCCGAACTTATTTTTGACAGATTTTTTTTTTCATGAAGATTGATTTGTCAGTAAAATTTTCTCAATTCAGAGGGCATCCAATTCTGAATCTTTGGTTTTTACTGGGGGAATCGTTCCCACAATCTTCAGAAAGAAATAATAAATAAAAATAAATAAATGTCAATAAATTGATCTGTTTTAGTAATAAAGAAACAGGACATTAGTATGGTCGAGTAATATGAATAGAACAAGTTATTCTCGATTGCTTGAACTATTTTGAAATCTGCCAGTTAAGAATGTATTCAAGCAGGAAACATTGACTTTGTTTTGTTTAGTATTATCCTTTATGTTCTTGTACAAAAACTATTTACCCAGCTTCCAAAATTTGTGTGGCCTTTGAAAATCCATTTAAAATTTATTTTGAAAATAAATATTAGCCAATCAATACCTTTTTATTTTGTCCGTGATTATTCTTAAGAATTTGTTACGTCGCGATATCTCTTAGATTGCTTTTTTTATGTGGAAAATTTCATGGTCCTCTCTACATGTTCTGAAACATTTAATTCTAGCAAGTTCATGTACGCGTATCTGAGAGAGAAAAAAACGCAAAATTTCATCACACCGCCGGCAATAGTGTATTTATTGGTCACCTTGTACTCGGGTGAAAGTTCGTTACCACTAATAATATTTTTGTCTCATAATAAGCGCGAATCAAAAAAAAATGTGTGTCAATCAGTGCGGTGTTGTAAGAACTGTCGCGTTTTTTTGTGACGTCTTATTCATTTTATCATAAATAATTTACAATATTATAATTTTGCAATTAATGACAAACTTCCGTATTTCCGCCTGGTCTGTGCGGATCATGCAACAAACAATACAAGGATAACTCCATAAATGAATTATTTGCAAGGAAGTGTTATTATACAATTAGCAATATATTATATTAGATTGATTGAGCTTACTCTCTACGTAGGCCTTGTTGATGAACTTTTAAACGTTTTAAAGTTATGTTAAAGTTTAACATGATCACGAACAAGTTAAATGATTTTCAGTGCGTATATGATATTCTATCTATGTATATTTCTCTATTATTCTATACTTAAAGTATTTACCGATTATAAATTCTTCTTCTTCCATATCCGCTCCCTGTCGACCCCAGGATTCGCCGCAGAAATCTGTTCTCAAAATTTAGTATAAGATGTATTTTTTCTGTTTTTATTTAAGCGAATTCCTAACCATTTCTTAAGTTGTTTAGTGATCTATTTTTTTTAATTTTTGAATGAATATAGAAAAATGATGTTTGTATCGAAACCGTTTAAATAAGATTCAGACATTGGCATATCACAAACATACTTTTATCCATAGCTTATTTCAATCTCTTCAATTTAATTCCTATTTTAGTTTCCGTTTTCATCGAAATAAACTCTTTGTTTACCACGAGAGTAACCTATAAGTGTAAAACAACATTATAGCAGTTACATACGCAAAAAATCTGAATATAAAATATGTATTAATGTATAAAAATGGTAAAAACATAAATAGTTATAAACAGATTATAGTAATTATATAGTTATTAATTCAATTTCAAGGAAATTTACAGTTGTTGTGATTGGTTGATGTCCGTAATTACTAATTATGGAAACTTATTAGTGGTAAAATATACATATGACGCAAATATCTAGGAAAACATGTTGATTCAAACTGAATCTGTGTTGCAGAATTATTCCGTGAATTGATCTGCATTTTTCCATAGACGTCTCATATTCAAACGTCAATTCCGTATTATGTCCGTAGGGTTCAAACTTTTTTTGACCTTACCTATTCTACATTATAATAACTATCATAATATTTCATTTTTTATTCAATAAATATCCATATATATTGTATTGTATCGATGCATCGTTTTATTTATAACCAATTCCAAGGTTTTATGGGTAAAGACTAATATAATGTTAATACAAATCCGACCAAAAAAATATCAAAAATTTTATTAGGAGATGACGTTCATCCTATAAATCATTCAATAACTTTTAGAGTAGTACGTCTTTAAATAATTTACTAAACTGGCAAAATGTAGTATGTCATGTAATTCTGAAAATTTTCAATCGCAATTTTCTCACAATTAGTAGATTGTGGCTTAAACATCTTCTGCTTCAAATACTACAATCAAATGATGATACAAAAAGGTCGAAGATTAATATTTTTATTTAAATATTATGCTCATAATTTCTTCGCAAATTCTGGTTTCGTCGTTTTATTTTAATTCTATATGAAAAGAAAAGTAAAAAATATACCAGCTTATATATGTAAGATTATTAATACTCATGTAACATTACCAAATAAAATATTACGTAGCGATGACGTTCAAAATATACCTAATCATTTAAGATGATTGCTCACATCAATCATAATTATGCATTAGCGGTAAATTATGATTTGCTTTGGTAACCTCGCTTCACTTTCCTCATCGTCAGACTGAACTTTCCATTGAGCATTCAGTAGCTGTGTTGATGATGTAATAATAATAATTTGAAAATGTGTCATTTTTTTGATGCTGCATCAGCAAGATTAATCTGACGGCGGAAATGGTCGTACAATATTTTGTTACTATTATATCAAAACCGAGATGAAATCGTGAATCACCAATCGAAATGTAACTCCAAATACGGATATAAACGGTAATCTTACACGTAATCTTCTGTACTGTAATTCTATTTATGCAATTTGATAAACGGTTGTGTTTTATTGTAAAATTCGGACTTTGTTTTATAACTTTATTAACTTTATAGCCCGGTTTTGTCTGGGATAGATTCAAACTCATTTCATTCATCCTGCAATACAAAATTATTTCAATACTAGGCTGCATATAATATTTTTAGTCTCTTATTGACCATCGGTGACGATGTTAAAAGCTTAAAGTAAAACGGTTGAACTAGAAATGGCAGTCAGAATGACATGTAAAATTTCCACGTCCTTGCTGTCCACCGTTTGGGTGGACTTAATGTGACAGACAGACAGACACGTGTTTTTATGATGTTGTTTTATTATGATTATAATAGATATTTGAAACGAAACATATGCATACAATATCATTGTTTATATATTTTTAAACTACGTCTACTTTGTGATGTGATGAAATAATAGATCTTCAAAATGTAAAGGCTTACTTGACACATTGTGGTCCGCGAGGATTGATTATCAATCAATGTATTGCTTGATCCATTGAACGATTATACGTAGATTTTAGATTTTTTTTAGGGGAATTTGTACTCCAGATTTTCGTCACCGCGTTTACCGTTATTGTAATTCTAATTAACCAATTTGTAATAACGTTTTAAAGCTTTCTAAATTGATACATAATTAACCTGAAATGTGTAGGTAGTGTTGTAGTTTATATTATAATATTTTCAATACGAATGAATACACTGTAAGTTCAAAACAGTGGAAGCCGCTTATTGTAACTTTCGTTAACAATAACAAGACAATAAATAAAGAGTACTGAGCACAGATGATTAAACAATAATACAACCTACTTTATATCCAAAACGACATGTTTATCAACTAATTTTCAAAACATAAAATTTATTTTAAAAAATTGTGAATAATCTATTAATTGTTTGAATTTATTAATTCCTCAATGCAATCCTCATATTCATAGTGTTTTTTATAAGTTATATCTTTCTATAGGTCAACTTGAGAACTACTTACTGTTTAGCGATATGTATAATTATCAAAATTGAAAACAATACCCAAAGTTTGATTATAACAAAAGGATTATTTTAAGGTAATTTCATATGGTTTGGTTTAATATTGACTTACATTGATAACAGTATCCGATAGATAAAATTACCCGTGACTATAATATCCACCTTCCAGATGTAGTAGTACAGATTTTTTTTAATTTAGAGCTCAGCAAATAATGGGAATTAATATTGACGTCTACTTGAATACAATTTTCTGTTTCCATGGAGCATCTCATAAAATTTGCATCTCTCTCGCTAAGTGCAAGGCGCGTCGGTTCCATTTCTTCCGCTTCGATGCGTCGCGACGTCTCTGACAAAAGAGCGTGACGCTGGAAAAATACGGTTTATTGGTAATACGAATAGACATTATAAATATCGTGTCGCATTGTATATGATGTTTTGTTTAGTATTATGATTAAACTCAATTAAAAATAATTTATCGAAGTGTAATATTTATTAATGTTAGCATTGCTTACGTATATGTCGTTTATATCAGTGGCATTCAAATGGTATATTCATGTTATTTATAAAACAAATATTCTTAAGTAAATATGTTAAAGCTGCTTGATTATGGCTTCAATAATACTTTTGCAATAATCATTGAATTTGTTAAAGCTCAAATTTGTTCAATAAAATTGATTATATTGCCAGTTGTTTTGAGCAGTTTGCGCAAGTGTTGTTTCTATTAAATTCGAATCACTTGGCATTACCTTTTTTGTTAATGCTCTGGCGCCTTATTTACGGTAGAACTGTCTGTTTTAATTTCTTTTTGATTAAGACTTTTATGATCATTTGACACATTGTAGGATTTATAGAAATACAGTTGAATGAATTGTTATATAACTTATTATTCGGAAGGCATCGTAATTTGAAAAGGTTAATTTTTTTGAAAAATATTCATGCATAGTTATATAACATGTGTTTTATTTATCGGATATACAATCTTAACACTTCTACGCTCGATTATGTATAGCGAAAACGAAAGTGTTAGATCACATATTAATAATTGTTAATGTTTTAATAATTGTTAACTGTCACGCATTGACTACCAATTATTTTATTTCATATATAATATATATGTTTACTCTGACGTGTTCTTATCACATCTGCAATTATCAATCATTTAATTAATAATAGTATTATCATATTAATATAAACACATTGAGTGTATATTCATTTATAATCTCTGTTTTAGTATACTATTTTATTTTAACAATATTTTGTGATAAAATATATGAAGAAAGTAATTTCTTTACTAAAAGTAGATACTTGCAATTACTTGAATACGCCCTGAATAAATGTATTTTTTATTATTTCCTTTTTTTCAAATTTTACGTTTAAGTGTATTCGTCATAATACGCAATGGCGTAGCTACTGAGAAGCGAGAGATAAAAAAACGGGAAACTGTTAGGGGCGCAACAATTTTACTTGAATTGAAAACGCTGAATTTGTAGCGACGCCACTGATAGTGCGTATTCGATTAGTATTACGCCTTAAAAGAGGAGGACAAAATTCAAAAGTTTTTCTTGTTTTCCTCTCAAAAATCTTTTTCCAACAAAACTTTAAAAACAAAATGAGAAGTATGTATGTACTTGCATAAGAAATCTAGGTATATCTAGACAGAATACACGCGGGGAAAGAAAAAAAAATACCGATCAGCACCAGCAATAGAAACTAGAATTAGCCAGAAAAGATAGTCTCGCTAGGGGTATCAGTCAGACGAAATATGAAAAAAATATATTAACAGCTATAAATTTGTAAAAACGAGTTTATTAAACATAATACTTAAACGCGTTCTCCCAGAATAAAAGAAAGAATTACAAATAAATTAATACAAATTCAATAATTCTTTTAATATTTTTCTGTTTACTTGTCGTCAGTTGTTGCTATGTGTTGTTATTATGTATCATAGTATATCAGAGTGTTAATCGATTATATTATCTAATGATACGTCCCTCGGTGGCCGCGTGACCAAGCGTCAGACTTGTCAATCGCTTAAACTTAATTCAATCAAGTAGCTGCATAATCAATATTTCATGTGTGTATTTGAATGGCTCAGGAGTGAAGCGATCGGAAAACATCCACTCACATTCCATAAGAAATCTGATTTATTTTCACAAAATTTTTTCACACGATGAAGTTTCACACGTCTCAGAGCAGTCTAAGATAATCTTACCGATTATCATGTACATAAATCATAAATTACTGACAAAGTAAACGTAATCCCGTATGTAATTTTTGGAAGGTTATATTATTTGAGATTTTAAACTGTTTTTATTAATTATTAGTTTCCCAAAATTTTATGGTCATACATGATAACATACATGCATGTATGTGTGTAGACATTTTGAATAATCCCATTTAAGTGTAGTATACAATCTTCATGAAGTTGAATAGCTTTATTTTTTTCTTTCGTTTTTACTGGGCATTTTTATTGGTTATTATTTCTCCAAAAAAAAAAAAATCTACAGACATAAATTTTAGTATTTTAATCTGTTATGAAAATAATATCCCATAATTAAATTTCCTCAAATTGTTTTTGCAATGACGCAAATCAAAATTTAAGATGAAACAACAATAAAATTTTAATTAAAAAAAAGTTTTAAAAAGTTTACGTTTTGTTCCGATATAATGCGATTTATAAATTGTGGCATATTCGTGTATATCACGATTTTAAAAGAGAGAGAAAAAGAACCATTTTTGGATCCACTTTCAGTGCTTACGTACAAAAACATTATATTCAAAATGTTATCACTTCAAAAAATATTTGGTATTATAAGTAGATTTACATCAATGTTTGTATTTTTTATATTCGTTTAGTAAGGGATGAAAATTCTGTGAATATGCAGTGTAAGAATATTAATTTTATACGAAGTCTGTCGAGCGTGGGTGTGGTCGACTCCGTTACCACGCTACCGAGCGTGGCATGACAGAATCTAGTCGCACCGCGGATGGTAATTAGTTGGTTGCTACCCTGCCTAAACGGTTCACCATCACGCATCCTGACAACGGCTCATTAAAACGCGACACTCGTGTCTAACAACAATCACAAAACTAATAATGCCATCGCCATTTTGGTATGCATCGTTAACCACACCGTCGAGTCCAATATACATTATCACCTCATTTCTCGGAGCAGCGTTCGTCTCTCAGTTATTTAATCAAATTTGTATATTAACTTACATATGCGCGCAACGCGGATGCGGCCGGCAGAGTCGATAATCCACCTCGAGTTGGAGGTAGAAGAATGCATAGATGCCCTACGAGAGATATTATGTAGTTTTAAACTATATGTCGGATGAGGGGTGGACTCAAAAATAGGGTGCGAGTTTCACTCTCCGAAAATAAGTAAACTCTGTAGGGACTGGGCACAAATATTAGAAAATGAAAAGGAGTGGTGAGCCCCTAACCGACCTCTCCGATACATTCCGAACGATTTCCACAGCGAATCGAACGTTTTGTTTGTTGATCCCCTATAAAGGAGGAACAATATTCGGAAGAGGGGTTTTTCTTAATTGCTTTCCCCTCGGAAAGCCTTCAGCATTGAAACATTAATAGTAGGACTATTAGATAGCTTACATGAGGGCAAGGGAAATATCTGAACCTACCCTAGATAAAATAGCCAGGAAACTGAGAGCACCTGCAGCGGGCTCCACATTATAGTTTCAGTTAGGTAAGAGTTTAGAAAAAAAAACACTTGAATATACCACGATAAATATCACTTAATACGTATATATTATAAATATCTCACCAGGTTGTACTATATCTGTTCTAAATTTGGACTGTAGTTTATTTTAACAGCGTTTAACAAACACTTTTTCCCTACATTAATTATACGTTTTTTGAAGTCAGCAGTTTATACATTAACATTCACCATAGACTATATCGTCACCATACTACTAGAATTTGGTAAAAAGTGAGAAAACGGTAAACCGAAACACTATATTAAGATTTCCACTTTCGGAGTAGGTCGCGTAAAGTGAATTCGAAAATCCTCTTGATTTTTTTCTGAATTCAAAACACAAATTCTTAGCTCTCGCGTTATCTAAAAAAGTATTAAAAAATATTTAGCGACACGCATGTAACGACATCGCGGCACACACTTTGGGAATCCCTGTCATAGATAATTGTTCTTACCAGCTATTTTTTGTTACTTACCAACTTTTGGCATTATGTATTTTCAGACGATGTATTTTATCCGTATTAATTTTCTTTGCATTAACTTCATTGAACTAAACTGTTTCGGTTGTTGCTAATTGATAAAACGATTTCTGAAGAATTAAAATGATGTTTCACCATTGTAATCACCCCTATACAAATAATCTTCAGCCAATATCTGCGATTGCTTCTAAATAAGATATAATATTGAAATAGAATTAAAAGCCAATCTCTCAAAAATCACTAAAATTATATTGTTATACTGCATTGATATTGATGTTGCTTGAAAGTTTACAAACTACCAACATAACTACATTTTGTCCTTCTGTTGATATTTGTGTTCGTATAATAATGTTAGATTCTTGTTATTTGCAGGATTAATTCACAGTTGGAACAATGGCACACCTGATAACCGGGATCTACGATGGATACCGAGACCTCATGGACAACAAAAGTGGTGAGTTCTTCTATTCTTAGATAGACGTCTAATGTCTTTGTTAATTCATTTAAACTTATTACACGCTTGATTTTTCATAACGATCTATATAAAATTTATTCAATCAATGTAAATTAACCAAATTTACTCGGTGTTCTGGAACAATCAGTCATTGCGTTAAAAATCAATGACGCGTCTGTTATTTCCTCATTGACTGGATCCACATTTTAACTGTAATTTGAAATGATATTAATTTTATACTGTTTCGACATGATCAAACTCTGGAAAAGAATGATGATTAAGTCGAAAGTTAAAAATGAGACTGCAATAACTATGCGGAAATCGATGTAAAACAATTTTATTGTTTTAATTTTTTATAAACGTGAGTATTAATAATATAAAACATATTTTTAATTACTCGACTTCCATATTGCAATAGATCAAGGATTCTGCAGGTATTTGTGTACGACTATTTCAGATATTGTTAGCTTTACAATTCTATACGCACTACATCTCTTAGTTTCAGTTATTTTCCAACCTAATTGAAGCTTTTGTTATACATTAATTATATCGATAACATATGAATCTTTACATCGATCTATACTATTATATAAAACAGATTTACCCTAGGCTTAGGCTGTCACGCACTCAAGTGTGCTGAAGTTAAAAGAATTAAAATGAAGCAACAGGAGACTAAATATTGTATACATCCCAAATATTGAAATAAATGTTTAATATCCAGATGAATAATGACTTTGAATATATCCTTGACAAAGCCGCGCAATAAAGCTAGTGTCATATAAATAAACAAGACATTGTATAGTTACGATAGATTACATGCGAACTTTCAATTTTTAATACCAAAATGCTTAATTAAAATACTACAATAAGATATTATTTGAGAGCTTAACCCTTTGCGCTCCTCATAACGCCCTCATGTGATAAGTAATAAAATACTACAATTGAAGATGTTTAATCTAGCTACATCGAGAAAGGATATCGCCCGACATATACAGCACTGGGTTATGTGTGTGTACATATAGCTCGATAAATCGGTATGTTTTCGTAATATTGAAATAAATCACAAATAAATGTTTTAATTAATTGAATTTGCCATTAATTTTGCTTTACATCGTTTGAGAAGCTATATTGAATAATAATTGCACATATTGACAAATGCTATCACACGCTAATTCGAATATAATAGCGATATTTGACAGTATACATATTGTTAATGATGTAAAAATAGTCATAATTTCAACATTACAACAGTTAAAATCTGGACTAATTGCAATGGCGTGAAGAATGTAATTATAATCATGAAATTCGAATTTGATTTTAACTTAAATTAACTAACGATCACTAACTAAAACGTCGACACTTAGTAACAAGGCAATTTGAAATGAAATTACTTAGCAATTTTAGTGTCACTGTAAAATAATAATTACGATATCTGTGACATTGGTCGACCTTTCCCAAAGGGCCAGGGGTCTTTGCGTTCAAGGATTCCTGAATAAAGTCTCCCTCGATGTAAGTAATTGTACGATACAACTATCACCTTTACAGCACCTGCCTATTTGATGATATATTGTTTTCATATTACCTGAGCATAATTTCAATGTTCTTTATAATTTTCTGCTTGCAGTGATCCGCAACACGTGTCTTATAACACATTTAACGTTTTCGTTTTCTATAAATATGTACTACTTTAATATCGAAAAATGATTTATTATCACACTGTAAAGTCAATTGTCAACACATTACTATATTATTGGTAATATCAATATATTAAAAATAATGTTATTTTATTTAGTGAAACTTCATTTACAACGGTCGTCGAAAAATATTATAAAAATTTATTATACACGCTAATAGTTAGATAATTATGCCATTTATAAGACGCAATATCGTTTAAAAATCAACCATTTAATTATAATTGAGTATGTAAAAAAATCTCAAATAAATTTGTATTTAAATGTTTTGTATTTTTTATCAAAAATGCAAATATTTTCAATGATTTCAAAATACATAAATAGCATAAAATATATCAAATGTTATTGTTATATTATACGATTGCCCAAATTTGTGTCTTACGCTCATCATTTGAATTTTAAATATTACGACGACTGGTATGAGTAACTACCATTTCTTACAAGCGCCTGTAGTCAAATTTACGTAATCGATTATTTTACAGTAAATTTTTTGTATATTGTGTTCACTCCCAACGTGGAGCATATGGATCATCTACACAGTGTGAAGACGTCTTGGCGGATTATTTTTCATGAGAATCGTTTTTCAGGCAAATTGCTCTACCTAATAGGCATCCCAGTCGTGTATTTTTAGATTTAAAAAATCCGACACAGATGGGGAATCGAACCCGCGTTCCCCGGACTGCCACCATAAAATAGAATACGTATAATTGTGTATCGAGAATAAAAAATGTTTTTGAGCACTGTTTTATAGTAATAACGCTTACTGTTTTAATAAAATATGTCCTCTGTACAATTAGATACATTGACTACACACTTTAGTAAGGTAATGGCATACCATATTATTACATATTAACATTTAAATATTACTAAGTTAATTCACAATTTCAATACTCATAGTAGGCTAATTGTGGTAAATTTATATCATTAATTCAATGAATAGTATAATAAGCCAATATTAATTTCTTAGTTATTACTAGTTAATAGTTATGGAATATCCTTTGCATATACATATCGACCGTGAAAAAGAAAAATTAGACCCACACAAAACAAACTTTACAAGACGCAGAAAAAACTTATATTTAATGATTTTTTGCCGAAGTAAAAATATTACATATACAACCTTAAAGTGCGTAAAAACTTAAACTAGTGTTTTACTTACCCAATATGATATGAATTGAATTAGTTATTTAAGAAATACCGATAAAATTGATCGGTTAAAGTCCTTTTTCCTGGTTGTAAATTTGACAAGTCATAGTGTTATACACATTTAAAAGCTAAATTTAAATACTAATTCGCCATTTGCTGCATACATCCTTTTGATTGAACGCATATTAAGTTGTATAGAGTTTGAAAAAAAGCTTATTACGTATTTGTAACAAAATGTATTGCTTAGCGGTTTTTTTACTTTGGTAAACCACACAGGCCATAATTATAATATAATGAATTAAGTAAAAAAACATATTCAAAGACGTAGGACTGGATACCTCAGAGTCGATTCTCGTTAAAAATCTGTCTTATGTATCTGTCCAAATAAGTCTTCAGATTGTGGGTATACATTTGCTCCATTTTCGGAGCGGACATGACAGAATATTGATGTAACGAATAAAGAGACAGTGTGGATTTTTATAATGGAGATAAAATTAATTGAAAAAAGTTAGCAAATTATTACTACGAAAGATTATATATCGTTGTTAAGCAGTTGAAGGGTTAAGAGTAGGACAACCTGTATATTGTCATTGAGCTGGGTAAACGCTGTGACAAAATTAAAATTTTACAGGAGAGTGAAAAAATTGCGTCTTATCATAATAATAATATATGTTACATTGGAGGCTTATATTTCCATATAGATTTTAATTTACGGTGCTATAACGAATCATTCTTCCGAGCGGTGAGATTCCGGCGTCCTGGAAGACCGGTGAGCACCATCCACAAGGCGTCACGTGGTTGCCATATCCAGAAGAAGAAGATAAAGAATGTTGGAGGACTTTGGAGGAGAAAACGCAAAAATACCTTTTTGACAAAATCCTAACGACGATACTATGTGCTCACAAACTGATATATGTATAATATTACACGTTTTAATATTTTTTTTGTGGGTAATAATATAACAGAACATTTTTTAAAAAAAATCCAGAAATGCAGGACTGGTTGCCTATTAGGTTGAGTAATTGTCTGACAAACAATT